>PVIR01017140.1:0-35462 GCA_004026965.1 Petromus typicus
TCCTGCCTCTGCCTCCCGAGTGCTGGGATGACAGGCGTGAGCCACCACGCCCGGCACTGTGGTATGTGGTACTGGTTGCTGCTGGGTGTGGGTCTCCACACCCAGTATTGTTATGTGGTTACCGGGGAATCGAACCCGGGTCCTTGCGCTTGCGAGACAGGCGCCGGAACCACTGAGCTAACTCCCCGGCCCCCTTCCTTCATTTCTTGATAGAGTCTTACTATGTAATTCAGGCTGGCCATGAACTCACTACATAGTCCGGGCTGGCCTTGAACTCACTGCAGTCTTCCTGCTTCATCCTTCCATGGGCTGGGAACACAGCCATATAACACCATGCCTGGCTTCTTATTTCTAATGCTCAAAACAACTATAATTTAATAAGAGTATTTAAACATTAAAAATACAAACTAATAGTAACTTGAACTTTAATTAGTTCTTGTTCTTTTTTAAAAGAGCTTATAGTCATTTTTTTTTCCTTTTAATTTTTTTAAATTTTTTGAGATAAGGTCTCACTTTGTAGTTCAGGCTGGCCCTGAACTCACTATCTAGCCCAGGTAAGCCAACCCTCGAACTCTTGAACTCACAGCAATCCTCCGCCTCTGCCTCGCAAGTTCTGGGATTACAGACGTGAGTAGCCACCACGGTGGGCACTGTGGTATGTGGTACTGATTGCTGGTGGGCGTGTTACCACTTCTGGCATTGTTGTAGGTGATTACACTGGGGATTGAACCCCAGACCTTGCGCTCTCAAGGCAGGTGCTGAAACCACTGAGCTAAATCCCCAGCCCTTTCGTTTGTTTCTTAATGTTCAAGAGATCTCAATAAAAGATTGGGTTTTAATGGTATACTCCCATCAACGTACTAACCAGACCCAACTCTGCTTAGCTTGTGAGATGAGAAGAGATCGGGCATGTTCAGGGTGGTATGGCCATAGACTTTAATTAACTGGAGGGGAAGAAATTCTCTCTCTAATAACATTAAGATTGCTTTAAGTTCATCCTGACAGTAGCTAGCTTCAAGAAAAAAAAAATTATTTGGGCGTAAGGTGATACTCAAGAAAATTAAGAGAACTGATATTCAGAGAAGTTCATACCACGTAAGTTCCTTCTGATCTTGTAATTCCAAGCATTCTAAAAATGATAATTGTCCAAAAGTGTAGAGAATAGCTGGATTCCCCTTCTCTTTAAACACCCTTCCTTGTAGCCAGTATCACTCATACACACACACACACACACACACACACACACAGAGAAAGAGAAAGAGTTTTGGGGAAAATTTAAGAAGGGAGCATTATCTCACACTCTGGGACTTGCCACGTCTTGTTCTTACCAATTTAGTATCCTGCAGTCCCAATTTCTTTATTAAACCAAAGTTCAAGTTTTTACTCCCAGGTAGCAACCGCCTTACAATTAAATTTCAACTGCCTTACAATTAAATTTTAATCCCTTGATGTTAGACTCCTATCTAGAGCACAACCACAGCTGTTCTTGGCAGTCAAACATATTGCTGTTTTTCCTTCAGTCATAGTGAGAGAGGACAATGTTCTCTGGCTGGGGTACAGATGAAGGCATTTTACTAATTTTATACATAATTCATCCCTGGTTGCTGGGGTGTTCAAAGTTGAAATTTTTCCCTCTGATAAAATTCAGCTGGATTTTTTTAATTACTTGATCCTTTTGGAGATCCCTTAACTGAGAGCCAGGGGATTTAAATTTAGGTAAGTCCTGGCTGTGAAGGGTTTTCATATTAATTTGCTTTTAGTCTATTTTAGCTACTGAATGGCCACCTTAAAAGTACAGAACAAAACAAAAACTACTAGAACATGCAGGACAGAGATCTTTTAATGTCAACTTATTGAGTAAAAAGACTCCAGTAGGCTTATCTTAATTTGTTGTCTAAAGTTTAGGTTTTTAAAGAGCCTCAGCATTTAAAAATACGGTAGCTGTTATTATATAACATTCTAACTGTAACACACTGTAGATCTTTGAGGTTTGAATTCATTGCATTAAAGTATTACTACTAATGAATTTATATAAGCTAACTATAACACACTGTCAATCTTTGAGGTTTGAATTCATTGTATTAAGGTATTAGTACTAATGGATTTATTTTTTTCATTCTTTCATTCAATAAACCAATATTCATTGGGTACCTTTATAAAATGTAAAGTATAATCCATGTTCCAAGTAGCTCATAGCCTAGTGGTAGAGGTTGTAATGTATTAGTATAAAGTAAAGGCCATGACCATAATACATTAACTCATCCTTTCATATTCATGCAATTAGAAATGATTGATGAGTTACTTCAA
Organism: Petromus typicus; assembly: GCA_004026965.1. Classification (NCBI taxonomy): domain Eukaryota; kingdom Metazoa; phylum Chordata; class Mammalia; order Rodentia; family Petromuridae; genus Petromus; species Petromus typicus. The sequence continues at coordinate 2,308 of PVIR01017140.1, forward strand.
GTGTATTTCATAAAAGGAACCAAAAAGTCAACCTAGGTTCCTAGCAGGCCCTGTCTTTCAGAAGAACTTATTTGGTTACAGTTCTTTTCAGTGAAACAAGAAGATATAGAAGAAGATGTCTTTATTTTGTTCTTTTTCAAATATGTAACTTGGAAGAATTTCATCTTTATACTGGGCTGCCAAAGTTCATATTTTTGTAAACAGTGATATTCATTATGTTTATGTGAATAGTTTAAAACTTATCAAAAAAATGAATAACTCCTCAACTGAAAATTTATCCAAGAAATATTTCGCCTCACATTTACATAGTAACTGCCATAAACCGAAAGTGTCTGTGTTCATACATTTTCCTCTTTTATATCTTTTCACTTTTAATAATGACAGATTACTAAGGACCAAGGGCCATCTTGATTCTAAAAATAAAATAGTTTGATGTCACTGTGAAGAAGAATGGAGCTAGGACTCAGTCAGTTCTGTGTACATGAGAGAGACGGAGAGAGAACAGGAAAGAGCCACTGAATTTCCCAGAGCTCACTGGTTAATGACAGAGCTGCATTCTGGAGTCTCTGATTCTGAAAATAGGTACACAGTATGTTAATTTAAAAATGCAATAAAATAATATTGGGATAAGGCACCAAATATCGTTCTTTTGCCTACTCCTCTAAGGTGAATTTTGCCCATCAACTGTGTTGTTGGCGATTCTACCTCTTTATGGGAGCAGCCACTCAGATTGTTTCTCTCTAAGTAACTGAAAAATATTTCCCATCTTTATTCAGCTGCTCAGTCAAGTAACATTTATTCACTGGATCACTGGGGTTAAGACCTTGGAAAACACATTTTAAAATAGACACAGAACCTGTCCTTGAGGATTGTATACAAATGAGACATGTAATCACTGAATACGGAGAAATGATTGAGGGATGTGGAGTAGAAGAGTGGGTCAAATGTTGTTCTAGAGCTGTGATGGTGGGCCTTCTAGAGCTTTCAGTGATGTAAACAGTCTGCTGCAGAATGCCTGCCATAGATTCACCACCATTGTCCTAGAAGGTTGAAGAATTCGCTGATTTAAATCAGGGCTGTAATTGAAGAAAAAGTGGGATAATTTGAACCAAGACTTGGGGACAGAAGACTGCAGATCAAGGTTTGGTATATACTGGTGACCATTCTCTAGCAATCCATCTGAGCTTGCCAAGCTTACTAGAGTAGACAGGAGTTACTATTCTTTGAGTAGGTTAACAGAAGATACACCTCTTGATAGTGCGTCAGATGCATGATAATGTCTTTCAATTTGGGAGTCTAATTTGTAGCATGTTACTAAAGAGGCACATTCATATTTTCTAGGTGGTAATTCACTTTTATCCATTCAACTGTGTTCTTCTTTATATGGGTCACTGTGTCTAGTATCATTAGGTCTGCCCAGACTTAAGTAAACTCTAACATCTTGAGTCATATGAGGAAACAACCTACTTCCATAGGATTTGGATGAAGATAAGGAACATAGTTGCTGAGCCATTTTTAGTTTTCCTTTTTAACTTATCTTTCAGGTGACATCAACAGTAATCATATCTCTAGTTTTGCCATAAATTCCATATTGATTTTTTTAAAAATTTATTTTTTGAGCAATAACTTTTTGCTGGTTAACCATTCATACAAGTTGAGATTTCATTTTCTAGGCCTATTTTTACAATAGCTGCTCTGGGAGAACAGATGAAAAATAGTAAGTCAGTTAGATATTTTATGAGTATTGAAATCCCTTCCATTCAGAAATGTAAATAAAATAACCAGCATGAGCAATCAGCTTGTGTCAGATTCCTTGGGTTTATGTTACATAGGGAAATTATAGTGCAACCTGAAACATTCTTAGTGGTGTCATAGCTGAATGTAAACCCTTGAGCTTTTCTTTTGTGAAGGGTTTCAGAAATCACCTTTTATAAACTGCCAAGGGAAAGGGGAGAAACTAAAATGATAATAACAAATGCTATCACTGTTAAGTGGCTGCCTACCTCCTAGCACCAAATCATGCAAGTTAATTAAAGCATAAACCTAAGATATTGCTTACCTTTCAGCTTATTCAGTGTGCACAAAAATATATGCTCAGTGTCATGCTAGGTCAGACTCACAATCAATATATTTCTGTTTCTGAAAGTATTATGAGGAAACTGCTAGGAAGCATAGGGTTAGAGAGATTTGTTAAAAGTATGATGGAACCCTGGGAAATAGTTGTTTCTGCCTCCAGCAAATTCAAGAAACCAGAGATTGAATTAGAGATCATAAAATGAGAATTTGTCTCCCATGTTTGGCAGCTGCCCTACAGCGAACTAAAACTATCTCATTTATTAGTGAAATAGTTTTGCTGTAGATAAAGCTCTTTTGCTGCTCCCCTGTATTCACTATGGCCTCAACTGTGATAAACTTGCCAGCCACCAAAATCCAGAATAACTGGGGCTAGGGATTTGGCGTAGTGGTTCCAGGGCCTGCCTCACAAGCACAAGATCCTGAGTTCAATCCTTAGTATGACAAAAAAAAAAAAAAGAGAGATATTGGCAATACCAGTTAGGTCTTCAATTTAGGAGTGAGGAAAAAAAATGTATGTTTTAACTTCTTAATGTGCATCCGAAAATGTAGTTTTGTATTTTAATTTCTTAAGAGTTTGGCTTGATTGATATCAGATTATGAATCCAGAAGTTTACATTAAATCACTACAATAGATAGGATATTTAATATTTCTACTTAGCCCACAATTCCAAAGGAGGATGCCACATAGGATTTTGGTGGCCTTTACAATATATATCTCTTTTAGTCCCTTATCTATGTCAATTGAACTCAGCCTTGTGCTTTCCCTGTTGTTTCCTAATAGGTCAAGATCCTGTGTGGTTCTGTAGAGAACTCTGAACCACTTGACACTCATAGTTACCTCATATTACTTAAGCTTTGACCTCAGCATTGTAATTTCTCTGTATTTTTCCAATTCATACTGTGTATTTTCTTGAAATTCATTATGTATTACTTGCATATTCTTGTTTCTAAGGTTTGGTACATACCAGTTCCTTCTATTTAAAATGCCTTCCTCTGAATACCATGAATCATCAACCACTTCATGCTGAAGTCACTTGCTGGAGGAAGCCATCTCTGAATAATCTCATTCACCTAATTCCTTTAAGACTTCTGTAGCTGGAGATTTGGCTCAGTGGCATGGCACCTGTTTGGCAAGTGCAAGGTCCCAAGTTTGATCCCTTGTACCACACACACACACAGACTTTTTCTTAGTCTGTTAAAACTGTTTCTTTGTGATTATTTTTTCTGTACATTGTCACCCTACAAAGTTGATACCAGAAATGATGATCTTCCTCGAGTTCCAGCTCCCATTTTGTACCCTTTCCTCTTACTTCTGATTCCTGGAGAAACAAGGTATACAATCAGAAATTGGCCTCCACCTCAGCATGTGTGTGGCAACCTGCTGAATAGGTCCCTACTGTTGAGAAAGATTTAACCCTTTGTTATTCTGTTTAGATACTTTTAAGAAGTAGATGTGAGATCAGGAGACAGGAGTAGGGAAATTTCCACTGAAGGTCATTATCACTTTCCTTTCTTTTTACACAAGACCTGTGAAGCTGCTGTCATTAGCAGCTCCCCTACACTATCTGCTCTGCCTCTTTTCTAGGAGTCAGGGTTAGTTTAAGAAAAAGGCTTTTGCTAGAAGCCATGACCTCGTACTTTTATCCCCTCCATCTGGTGTGTGGCCTCATGGGGCTGTGCTGCTATGCAGGAGGTGAGCAATGGAATTCTTTAGATGATGACTTCTGAGCCCACATGTGGAGGCAGTGGGGGTGGGAAGCAGGGGGAGCAATGAGAGCCAAGATCGATGGACCAAAAAGTAAGGTTTGCTGGGGGGAAAATCCTGAATCTAGGTAGACTACTTCCCTGAGGTGTTCTTCCCGTGGCTCAAGCAGAGGCCCAGATCAGGGAGCTGTAGCTTCCCAGGTCTATGATTGATGAAGATTGTGTTCCTGCTACTCTCCCTTCTGCCTTCAAAACTGGGGTGCACCAGTGGGACAGGTAGGGGATTCCAGGGTTTATGCTGTCTTTAACGGAAAGCACTCCAGAGCTGGACAGGAAAGCGTTCCCTTTCCACACCTCCTCTCTTGAAGCTGCTTTTTCTCACTGTCTTGCACCTAAACAGAGGTCCCTATTTTGAATGAGGGTAGGAGGAGTTGTGAGCAGCAAGTTTTTGATCAAGTGAAAATCTGTTGTCTGTCTTATCTCACAGGGTTTCTGTGGAGGATAGATGCCCCTTATGTTGGTGCAGATGAATTGCTTATCTCAGCTCAAAGTCCCAAGATGTTTAGTAGGCCATAAGTAGGCATCTGGCTTGAGATAAAATGAAGGTTTCTTAGCACTTTCATTCCCTGTTCTTTCCTAATCCAGGGGTTGACATCATTTTTTAAAAGAATGAAGTTTCAAAGGAAATTCTACAGCATACTCTAAAAGCCAAAAGTCTTAAAATTCCTTTCATGGCTCTTCACAACTACTTCCACTCTGTCTACACATATAGCATCACTTGAGAATAATTAGATAAAATCAAAACAAAAATTTTAATGTTAATCTGAGGGAGGAAAAAGAACTACAAAGAACTAGGAGCCAGAGTTGTTTAAATGTAGAATACTTTGTAACCACTTCATAGTGGTGGTAATAGCTAAAGAAGCAAAAGAGGGATTTATTGAGATTCAGGTAAGCTGTGATGGTCCTTTGTAAATTGTGCTCAGATACACTGTCCTGGAAGTCCTACAACTTCTATTCATCTTGAACATTTTGTAGCAATGTCTGTTCCGAGGGTGCCATCTTGGAATCCTTAATCGTAGGCATTCTCAGGTTTTGAGGGGTACACAGGCTTTGAAGTCAGAACACCTGGGTTTGAGTTCTGATTCATTATCTATGTCATTTTGGACAAAACTCTGAATCACTCATAAAATGAGAGTAACCTCTACCTCGGAGAGTTGTGAGAATTATGTATGATATCCACTGCATGATATGTATGATTTTGCCTGAAATCTGTCAGTCAGGACAGGTTTTCAACAGGATTTCTGGGAAATTTTAATTCATTACAGCAACGAGATATATTTATCATAGTGAAGGTACTTTTTAATCTCTTCTAGTGCCTCTGGAATCCAAAGCTATCCTGTTTTCCAACCCAATACAAGTTAGAAAGAGTAACAGATCCTAAGCAGGAGGCTTAGCAATTAATATATACTTAAGAAGTCACAGGAAACTGCCCCATCTTTCAGAACACATAGGATGCATACCACCATTTTGAGTGTGAACCAGTTTTGAGAGGTTATTTAGCTTCAGCTCTGGTTCGGTGGTAATTTTCCACCCTTCATCTCTTCTATGTTCTTTCCCTGGACAGGAAAGTACCAGTTTGCAAACTTGATAACCTAACTTTGTAATATTCCTTATTTAGGGATGGGTATTTAGGGATGGGTATTCCTTATTTATTGTGGGTATGATTTTTGAAGAACTTGTTGAGAATCTAGTTGCTTTTTTTTTTGTTGTGAAGTCCACTACAACTCCTGTGCATCCTGAGGAAAACTGTCTGTATAGGTGCACCTTGTGTGTGTGTGTGTGTGTTGGTTGTGTGTCCTCATGATAGTTCTCAGGCTGACAGAGCAAGCAAGAGTAAAAAGGAAGCATTTTTTTTCCCAACATTCTTCAAAGATACCCAACCCCCGTAGTAGCAAGCAGTTCCCAAGTGGAGGGTGGGGGCAGAGGCCTCCACCAAGGCCATCAATAACCAGGTGTGAGCTACAGGTCTCTGTGTAATGTGAAGCTCTCCCGTATTTCATTTCTGCACCCAGGGGGCGGCTCTGCAGAATTGCTTACGGAGAGCTCTGTGTCTGGCACCTCTCTCCACAAGGCCCAGGCGCCCAGGGTCCCACCGACCTGCCCAGGAATGCATCACATTGTTCTCTGGTGCTGTAATTTGGCGGCAGGAGCTAGGCTGAATGCCTCCCAGGGAGGAGAAACATTCTCTCCCTGGCATCCTCCCTTCTTCCCAGCTAGCTTGGGCTTCTGCACTATGACCACTGAGCATTTAAATAAAAACCTCAGAAAGGCTAAGGGCAAAAAAAAACCCTTATTATCTGTCTTCTGTTAAGCCATGTAAAGACTTGCATCCTGAGCGGGTCTGAGAATACGGCAAAGGATTTAGGAGTTGGTGTTCTTGATAAAGGGATACAAGAAAAAGGAGAAGAAATACTACAACAGGGAATAGAAATGAAACACTGAATATTTACATTAGATCTATAAAACTTTTTGCAAGCAGACCCAGTAGGTAATATTTGATTTTAAAAAATTAATCTGAAATATTTGATTCACTTTTTTAGCATATTTCTATGCAAGAGTAAGGTTTAGTGCCATTATTCTGAGCTAATAGCAATAAAACTTGTTCCTATCTGCAGGGCTAAGACTGGCATTAGGAGAAGCTGACTATAGGTTGTACCACACTGCTGAGGTACTTTAGTAGTAGCTTCTCAAAGATCCTAAATTCTTAGGATAGCGATAGTATCTTTGAAGTTGACTCTGTATCCAAATAACACATGCTGCAATGCATTTTACCTAAATATCCAAAGTTAAAAGAAATGTAGACCCAGAAAAAGTGGAGGAGAGGTGAGAGGATAAGACATAGCTGATAACCATCTCCATCTAATCTTTTTGCTTTGAAAAATGTAGTTGTATTTTAGAAAAGGATTTCTGCTCCCAAATAAAGGATTTATTATTATTTTGAGTTAAAAAAAAAAAAAAGACATAGCTGATAGGAAGAACAGATATCAAATTCAGGAGGAATAGGAGAGAGGGCTCTTAGAGGGAGAATGAAGGAGTAGAATTAAATGGAGCCCTGACTACACCAAATAAAGTTCTTAGTTTTGTTTTTTGTTCCAAATAAGTTAGTTTCTGTTTGTATAGTGCAGAATGAATGCCAGTTGTCTAAAGCCAATCGGAATGCAGAGGCGAGTTAAGGACTAAGAGGAAAAATTAATTGCTTACCCATCTTTCCTTCTTGGGGCCACCCAGCTTCAGCAGTGAGGCTCAAAAAGACATCGTTTCTCTTGCTTATCTACCTCGTTTTTCAAATTTCTCACAGTGTGGACAGTTTGTTCTTCTCTTAATCATTTATAGGAAATTGTAAAACTCATGTTATTATAAGCTAAAATTTGAAGTCAGGGAAAATGCGTAGACTTTATGAAATGCTGGATGGAGGTCCACCCATTTCCACAGAGTGAGAACCACAAATGAAAAGATAGTGGGGCACAGGTAGATTTAACTCAGGCTGAGCCCCCAAGGAAGGCTTGTACCATCATTGATATAGTAACCTGGCTGTTCTTAGGAGAGCAAGTGCAGGCTAGGATCTGAGCTTCTTTGCCGTAGTCTGGTATAGTATTTGTAAATCCAGCCAATACTGTCCTTGAGTTCAGACTGACCATGACTCACTCACACCCCCCTACACCAAAGCTTTCCCTCTCATGGGCCCAGCCCAAAACATCAGAAGCTCTTTCCCCCCACTCTGTTTCTCTCAACCCTAATCTCACCAGTGGCTCATCAGTTATCCAGTTGACTCCACTCTGCAAGGAAGACATTCCCTTGGTCTGACTCATTCAGTTCCATTTCTCCACAGGCATCCCCTCACCACAGACCACAAGGGCCCTGATTAGCTCATGTTTTGTGTTAATGGATTTGAAATTGGAGCAGATCCCCTCACCAGAAAAAAAACCACCCTAAACTCTTCCCACACAGGTCTCAGCAGGTTACACAAATATTAGTCCTATCATCCAAATAAATCTGCCTCCGTGGCCCAAAGCTGTGGTTCCTCCAACCTCCTGCTGCCTGTGCAGAGTGAAGTTGCTCCACAAACATTTGAGGACTCAAGGGATGTTGGAGAGGAATCTGGGAAAGAGCGGGGTGGGGGGGGGCACATATCAAAACTCCTTGTGGAGATCTCCCAACCTACAGCCTGTTGTCAGTATCATACAGTGCTAAATTACAAGTTCCCAGGTAAGTCAGGATGGTCTTGACTAGTTAGCTTTGGTAAAGAGTATCTGTTGGCCAGAGTTTGGAGCATAATTAAATCTCATTATCTAAGATGAGTATATTTTACAGATGAGAAAGTAGAGGCTTGGAAAATTAAAATGTCATGCTAAAAATAAAAACAAGTGACACAGCTGTGATTTTAATGCAGGTCTGTTATAACTGCAAATTCCTACATCAGTCTGCTGTTTTAAAATATCAACAACAGGCAAGAGATAACCACTGTCAAAACACATAGATAAATTAGGACATCAAGGTTTTTGGGACTCTCATGTCCTGTCCTCCATTTTACTAATGAGTCTGCTATCTCTAGAGATTCCATTACCTCACACCTAGTTAGTAATATAGTAGCACAGAAGGGATCTTTCCCTATTTCAAATGTGGCTAGTAATAATCACCAGGACTTGGAAAGTCACTAAAGATTTGCTGAATAAATGCGAGGACAGTTCTCAGTTGTTACATTTTGGCTTCAAGCCCCAGCTCTCTTTCTTTATGTAGTCATTGGCTCCCACTCCTAATTTCAAAGGTTAGGATCCTCTTAAAGAATTGCCAAAGCCACGCTGGACACAGTGGCACACTTCTGTGTTGCCAGCTCCTTAGGAAGCTGAGGCAGAACGGTCACAAATTTAGGGCCAACCTGGGCAACATAGCAAGACCCTATCTCAAAAAAAAAGAAAAGAGAGAGAGAAAGATTACCAAAGCCAGAGATCCCTATATTCCTAATGTACACTGGTCTCATGTGACCCTTAAGATCAAGCCTGCTTACCTTTTCCATTCCTCATGAGTTACATATTTTTTACTGTGTTTCCCAAACCTAGCAAACTTTCAGAATAATGAATGGGGAAAAAGTCTCTAAGCTTACTCAGACTTACTGTTCCAGGCTGTTCTTGTGATCTGTCAAGATGGGAACCCACTGTACACCGCCGCAGTTTGAGCAAGCAGCAAGGGGGCAAGAGGCAGTGCTATCTGATACATGGAGAAAATAGAGAGAGGGAGAGAGAGAGAGAGAGAGAGAGAGTGTGTGTGTGTGTGTGTGTGTGTGTGTGTGTGTGTGTGTGTGATATGATTTCCCCCCTCTAAAACACAGCAGTTTACAGACGGCTGAACTCTTGTCTAGCAGTCTCAATCTCTCCACCATACAGTGTCATAGTTTATCTTTTGGGTACCAAGAAATCTGCTCAGACTGTCTCCAGGGAAGAGCTATGCAGTCCCATCTCTGTCCTATCTATCCTCAGCTAGAGCAGGATCAAAAGGAAGCTGTCTCCAGAGATCCTTTCTCTTGCACACCCAAGAAGGATTAGGAAACCAGTGCAAAGAAAGGAAAAATGAACCTTGACCTTGAAAGCCGGTACTTTAGTGCAACTCAGGTTACTCTGAAGACCCCTACACTCTTCTACTTGCCCTTCAAATCTCAAAGGGGAAGCCAGAGAGTCACTCAGTTTCTTAACTTATATTCCCTATCGGCTCCTCCCAGGGCTAAGGAACCATGGACACCACGTTCCCTCTGGATTACTCTCCAAGTCTTTAAATAGAAGCTGTAGCAGCCCAGGGTTGAGGATGTAGGACGGTGTGCATGCAAGGTTCTTGTGCTTTTGAGTTGCGAGGCTTGAAGTGGAGGGATGAGTGAGGTATCTACGTCTTCAGGTCTGGTCCAGCCACTCTGCCTTCTTGGGGGCCTTGCAAGTATGAACATCCACTGTGTTTCTGCACTCCTTGCACCGCACAGCGCAGCACCAGTGGAATTTGCACTCACACTGGGTGACGCGAGTGACTCGAGTGGTGTCATAGCCTCGGCCGCAGCACATAATTTCACATCCATCAGTTCCTTTAGATGTCTTGCTACAGACACGGCCTCCAGTGCCTAGGGAACCTGGATTGGAAGAGAAGGAATGAGAAGCAGGTTACTTTATACTTTAGCTGTTCTAGGTACTCTTTTTTTTTTTTTAGGTTTTTTGAGACAGGGTCTCACTTTATAGTTCAGGCTGGCCCTGAGCTCAGCCTCCAACTCACATCACAGCAATCCTCCTGCCTCTGCCTCCCGAGTGCTGGGATTACAGGCGTGAGTCACCATGCCCGGCACTGTGGTATGCGGTACTGATATCTGCTGGGCGTGCGTCTCCATGCCCAGTATGGTATGTGGTTACCGAGGATCGAACCCTGGCCCTTGTGCTTGCAAGACAGGCGCCAGAACCACTGAGCTAAACCCCCGGCCCTGTTCTAGGTACTCTTACCCACACTCTCAGAAGGAAGTTACAAAATATCTCTTTTTCTGAAAATATACCCAATAGCCAAATGATTGTCCTGTCATTGTTCTGTACACCAGGCTGATTCTCTCCGCCACCCTAAAGCCCACTGACTTCACCTATTTCCCTCTCAGCCAATACATATTTTCATTATCCTCCTCATGGTCTAACCTCAAACTGGGAGTGACAGGGCACATCTGAAATCCTAATACTGAGAGGCTGAAACAGGAGGCTCAGCCTGGGCAAATTAACAACTTAGTAGGACCCTTGTCTTAAGGGCTGGGAATGTGTCTTAGTGTAAAGACTTTGGCTTTAAACCATCAGTACTGCAAAATAAACATAAAAATAAAAATGTTTATAACTGTTCATAAATGTTTATAATGTTAAAGCCAAGAGAGTTCTCTACGTTTGAAATTTTCCATAACAAAACGTAAAACAATGACATCAGCAACAACATAATTTAGCTTATAACTTCTAAGAAGTCTAACTGTAAATCTGATCCTGCTACCATCTTTCATTTTGCCTTAGTTTATATTTTATTCAGTTGTACTATACATTAAAGAGCCCAGACATCAAATTGTACGTGTTCAAATCCCAGTTCTGTCACTTCTCAGCTGTGTGATTCAGAAAGTTAATATCTTTGAGTCTTAGTTTTCTCATATGGAAATGAATATAATAATATCTAAGTTAGTGGGTTGTTTTGTTACAGTCTCTGTCTACCTAACGGGGCAGGCTGTTAGCATGAGTGGCTAGGTGCATAGCTGGATGCATATCCTTTGCATAATTCCCTTATACTAGTAACTCTTAGATGAACTTTTTCTCTTTTTCTCTGCATAGAGAAATTTCAGGACCTCATTCTGACAGATTTCAGCAAGAAAAGGTTCTGCCTGTCAATAGTTAGCAAAGTAATAGATTTTTTTTTCCTGTACGGGGCCTCAGACTCAGGACCTTGCACTTGTGAAGTGGGTGTGGCACCACTGAACTAAATCCCTAGCTCCAGTAATAGAGTTTTTGATGGGTCACATTCCAACACTTCCCAGTATTAAAAAGGACCCAGAATTGGGAAAAAGACTAGCCTGAGAGTCTGACTTCAACCATACTAGTCTCTATCCCACTGGGATATGAGGGGGAAATACTATAACTTCTGTATTTGTCCTTTACTTCATTGGCTCAAAATAATCTATTTTGGTAGTGTTTATCCTCCACGTGCAAGGTCCTTTTTCCACAGCACTGTTAAAAAAAAAGCACGCACAAATGCACAAACACACACACACATACACATACACACACAGAGTAGAGCCACCAGTCTTTTTGGGATGGGAGCAAGGTCTCATTATATAGCCCAGGTTGGCCTTGAACTTCCAGTGATTCTTCTGTCTCAGTGTCTCAGGTAGGATTATAGGCATGCACCACCACACTCAGCAAAAATATATTTTTGTATGCATGTTTTATAATATACTTATCAGGACAGTGTAACATAGACAATAAACTTTAAATAAATATACATATAATGGTGGCACATGCTCATTTTTTTTTTTTTAACAATAGGAATATTCAATCCACAGTGCTAGGAGATCAGATTGCTGTTCTAGCATATGGGCTGACTGTGTCTACCATATATATAATTCTGACTCCAAGAGTTGAGTTTTAAGTTTTTGTCTTTGGCCCCAGAAACCATTTTTAAACTGAAACTGTGCTCTATAGTGTCTAGTAGACCTGAGCTATATAGAGTCTTTTAAATTTCAGTTAATTAAAATTAAACATTTTAATTTCTTAATCATTCTAGCTATACATTAGTCCCAACTTTTCTGTGGTTTTACTTTCTGTGGTTTCAATTACCCATGGTCAGCTGTGGTCTAAAATATTAAGTAGAAAATTCCAGAAATAAACAGTTCATAAATTTTAAATGTTTTATTATATTATTGAAATTGTCCAGTTCAGGGGTGGAGATGTAACTCACTGATAGAGCACACGTCCAGATGTTCAAGGCCCTGTGTTTAATCCCCAACACCACTCCAAAAAGTTTCATTTTATTATTAGTTATTATTGTTAATTTTTTAGAAACTAACTTATAAACATAGGTACATGTAAGAAAAAACAGTATGTATAAGGTTTTGATACTATCCTCTCTATTGCTGTTGAGATAATGCCTCTATTTGATACTTTAACTTCAGGAATCCACTAAAGATCTTGGAGTATATCCCCACAGATAAGGGGAACTACCATATGTCAAGTCCTCAATGATGACATTACTGGCTGCTAGTACACTAGAGAGTGCAGCTGTGATAATATTTTTACCATCACAGAGAGTCTGAGTGGAGGGTACTGCTTTAGAGGGAACACCTGATTCCATACTCTTTGGATTCACTTATATTCTGGATTCCAGGCCCTACTTTTGAGTTTTATGAGGCCTAATTTTATGTCTCTGAGAAAAACTAACACACATAGGACTCCTTCTTCCTCCTATTTCCAAAGATCCTGTACATTTTAAGTATGGTAAAATATGCTTATACCTCAGATATTACAGAATTATTCCCAGGCACGCAGGACTAACCTTCTGAAATAGACCACATGAAAAACATACTTAGTGGCAGCAAATCACTAGGGGAAACCAAATGGCTTTTCTACCCTTTTTCTTCTAGCACCTATGGAGCACACATACTTAATTGGCTGGAGCGCCACCCTGCCTCTGTGTACAGTTGTGCTCTGAGCCACTTGGTTTTCCAGGAATGACAGTGATGAGTGAAAACAAGCAGTATGAAAGACAGCTGAAAACAAGTTTTTGGCTCCATCTACCCAAATCTGCAGAAAGGACCCTGGACCTCTCAACAGTAACTAGAAGAGAAATTCAGTTGCAGTGCATGTTATTCCTACTTTAGCCTAAATGAACCAGAAATCACGAGCCACACTGTACCTTCTACTTTCTGGGGGAAATTCTTTTTTTTTAGGTTTTTTTTTTTTGAGACAGGGTCTCGCTCTGTGGTTCAGGCTGGCCCCGAGCTCAGCCTCAAACTCACATCACAGCAATCCTCCTGCTTCTGCCTCCCGAGTGCTGGGATTACAGGCGTGAGCCACCACACCCGGCACTGTGGTATGTGGTACTGGTTGCTGCTGGGTGTGAGTCTCTACATCCAGTATAGTATGTGGTTACCAGGGAATCGAACCCAGGTCCTTGCGCCTGCAAGACAGGCGCCGGAACCACTGAGCTAACTCCCCGGCCCTCTGGGGGAAATTCTTGATTACCTTCCAGCATTCCCAAGAAGTTCACCACAGATACCTAGAACATACTGAAAAACAAGTACTTTCTGCTTACTAGCAGCCATTTGCAGCTACACCTTCTTTTGTAAGGACCTTCTCTTTCCTTGCTTCTCTTATTCCATTTAAGAATCTGCAGTGGCAGCTACTGAACTCAGCCCTTCAGAACGGCTCATGGTCTGGTTCAGCCTATCTTTTAGCTTTACTCTTCCTTGCCAGGAACCTGGACTCAGTCATATTGATCTACTCTGTCTCTGAAACAGGTCATGTGCTTTCCCACCTACCACTTTGCTCATGTACACAGAACATCTGCCTGTTCCTCTCTATTGCTGTCGAGATAATCCCTCTACTTCAAGAAAGAGCTTAAATTCCACATTTCCAAATAAACTTATCTTGCTTCTCTTTGTAGTTGCATTTGCTTATCCAGTGCCTTGTACGTGGTAGGCAAATGCTCTATCACTAAGCTCCATTTCCAGACCAGTCTCATTTCTTTAGCTAGACCATAAAGGACCACGTACTGAGTGCTATGTTTATATTTTTGTATATTCTTCAACATTGGCCAAAACCCAAAACCAGGTAGTTCATTTAAATATCCTTTAAGTATTAGCTACTGTACAGATGTTGGAAATACAAAGGAATGACTTCAGGCCTCAGGGAGCTGCGTAACCTCCTGTCCACTTGGATAGCACTAGGTCTGGTGGACTGAGGCGTAAGTCAACAGTCTTACGCCCGAGTTTTCATTCAGGGAGGAAAATGACCCCTTCTACAGCATCCTTTTCCTACCTCCTCCAGCTGAACAGATGATGATTCGCCAGTGGTGCTTGTACTAAGAATCTGGGCTCCATACCTTTTGCTGCTTCTCTTACTTACCTGCAGCCTTGTCCAAGACACAGTAGTCTGGGGAGTTATCAAAGTAGACCAGATCAGTACGGGTGGCACGGCGATAGCCTTGGCGGGCTGCTGTGAAGTTGGCACCATCCTGGGTGGCCGTCACTTGCACAGCCCCATCGTAGCGTCGCCGTAGGTAATCTCCTGTACGGCGGAAGTCTGAAAGTGCACGCCAGCAGGTACGTAGGGTACAGGAGCCACTCACACCATGACACTTACACTCCAGCTTCAGAAATCGCCGTACAGCCTGGGGGAATTCCGGAGGCAGGTAAGGAACAGGTACTGGTTGGGGAACTTTTCAGTCTTCCCAAGGGCCAAGGTGTGAGTGCTCAGAGATCTGCCAGGCAGGGTCAGCTGGTTGAGCCCTTGGTGGCCCCGCTAGATCCCACCTATTTTTCCTGATCAAGTCTACCCAGGTATCATACCAGTGCTTATAATCTCCATACTCAGAAGCTACACGGTAAGACCCTGTTTCAAATAATCACAAATAAAGAGATCTCTGAGCCTGGCACTCTACACATGCCTGCAAACCCTAGCTATTCTGGAAGCTCACACAAAAGGATCAGAAGTTCAAAGCCAGCCTGGTAAGTCAGAGAAACAATGGCTCAAGGTGCGTCGGCAAGTGGGGGTGGCTTGTGGTACTGCGCTTGCCTGATATTGGTGAGAACCTAGGTTTAATCCCCAAAATAAATGACAGAGAGAGAAACATGGGGTTGGGTGGAGAGTAAGTGAGAGTAAGTAAGTGAAATCTTCCTGGACCAGCAGTGCTTTCCTTGTCATGACAGCCTGTTGGGTTGTAGAGTCATGGAATTCTGTTTATAAATACTATGTGTTTTTGTATCTTACTTTTCACATCTTTTAGAATATCAAGTACTATGCATTCGGCTTTTGTAGTCTGAAATTTTCTAGGGCAGTATATGAGTATTCAAATACAAATGAATAGATAGTTCTTTTCATCTTTTAAAAATTCACTTCTGCCTAAAGATATACTCAGTGGTAGAGCACTTGCCTAGCTTGCATGATGCCCAGCGTTTGATCCCCAGCACCACAAAAAAAGTGACTTATTTTCTTTTCCTACTTTTTAGCGCTACTGTCATAGGCTGTTGAGGCTTTTGAAAGTGACCCAGAAGTCTTCAGTTCTTCAATCACAGAAACTGTTACCCAGCAAACATGAGTATACATACACAGACATGAGTACTGACCGTGCGACCACAGCGGTTGTTATGTAAGTTCATGAGGGCCCGGGCATCCTTAAGCCTCTTCTCCTTGGCATCCACAAAAGCCTTCGCAAAGCGGACACCATAGTGGATGTTGTCACTGCAGCCACCCCAGTCAAAGTCCCCACGTTGGTCATGGTGTCGACCACGAGTGTAAGGGTCACAGCTGCACACACTCAGTTCACCCTGACTACAGGCACGAGTGATAGCATGGACTACCCCTGCTGAAGAAATGGCATATACAAATGCTGCCTCCCGGCTACCTAGAAAGAGAAAGGTAAAGGTGTATATCAGGAAAGAAGCCCATATCTGTCCTCCTCTTCAGCTCACACAGCCTCAGAATCCTCTTCTCTCTTTCCCAGAGCCACCCCTTCCTGCTCACCCTTTATTCAAAGTGGCCTTCCCCTCCAAGAGCATTCCGTCGTGCAAGGTGATGAACCTATGGCAGGCAGACTGTTTCTGTCACTGAAAGCTCTAAAAGGTTCACCCTCACTGGCCTGCAGCCTCTGTCCTTCACCCACTTCCTTGTACATCTGGCCTCTTGTTCTTTCTAGTTTCCGTGGGTCATCCCATTGGAAAGTCTCTTGTTGAACCCTCCTCTCCCACTCAGTGCCCACACTGTACAGCTCAGCCTGCCTAGTCCACATTCCAAACTTCAGGCATACTCTGCTGGACAGTTCCCCTATATTGCAGACCCCAGCAAAGATAGGAACGGGATACCTTCTGCTTCCTATCCTCCTCTCCCCGCTGCTCTTGGGGACTGATTAATCATCACCTTTGAACCCCTGACACCTCCAGATTCCCATCTCATTCCCTTTCTCCTAGTTTACTGTCCAGCTCTGCTTGCTTTCTTGCTGAGCTGGGACCATGCCATTGACTCTCCAAATATTTACATATCACCTTTCTGTTTATCTCTTATTCCCATTACTGTAGTGTTGGGGGTGATGGTAGTGATGGTAGTGTAAGAATTAGAAAAGCTATTCCTAGTCCTCAGCTTTATAGGACGTGACACCCCTTTATTAGGGAAGATGAAAGGCAAAGAAAACGGGGGCTGATGGAGGTGCTGGGGAATCCTTCACACCCCCAAAGCACTGGCATTTAGATGGACCCCTGTCTACAAATCCAACATACTGAGGTCAGTTCTTGATTGCATTCTGGGCTTCACCCACAATTATCTCTCTGATCATGAAGTAGATAGGGTGGGATCACGCCTGTCCTTCCTGTTTCCTGCTCAAGCACAGAAAGGAAAGGGAAAGAGCTGGGGAAGAACAGGAGGAGCCCCTACTTCTGAGCATCACACGGCCAAAGACAGTGTGGTCCCGGTCCAGCGTGGTGCAGTTCCAGCGGTGATGGCGGAACTGGTGCTGACACTCTCGGATCCATTCTCGGGCGCCTTCACCCACCGAGCGCATGATATCTGGGTAACGCTGGCACAGCTGCCGCTGCCGGCTCACCAAACCAGGAATATTGTCACAGATCACTCGGGCCCCTAGTGCCCCGATGTACCTGCAAGGTGGAGATGGTCCTGTCAGGGCACCTCAGCCCTTTTATTCTGCATGAGGGTGGGGGTGGGGGGTGTTTGGTATCCAGAGCCTAGAGATTTCTTCCCCTTCCCCATCCCACACTCCCTGAGGCTGATGGGCAGAACCATTCCCCACAAGTTCTGGAGAAATAGTTACACAACTGTAGAAAGAATAATTGGGTAGCCTCCCAACATTACTAGTTCCTCAGCCAAAGGCCAAAATGACACACACTCCCACAACACAGGCCAGGCATGTGTCATATACACAAAAGTGTGGGCATATCACACAAACCCATTGCCTGTTTGTTTAAGAAACATTAAGATCCTCACAGAAAAATAAACTAACACAACGAGGGTCTGAGCCAACACTCTTACACCCACATGTAAGAGCACGTTCTGAGTGGCTGGTCCTTAAAACACATGATTTAGTGGCAGGAAGATGGAGACAAGAAGGGAGCTGCCAGGAAGAGACATAGTGGACAGTTGTGAATAATATTTACCACTCTAGTGAGACACGTATGGCTAAAAAATGTTCACTGATCCTGAGGTCTGGTGAGGCAGACTCCATCCTAGCTCTTCTCCCCAATCCCTTTATTTCCAGATCCCCGAGCCTTTCTTAACTAAGGAAGCTTTTCATATCTGTCTACTCAACCTATAGGCCTAATGTCCTGGATGGACCCAAATGGACAAAGAAATGTCTGAGTGGGAAACCAGAGGCTGAGATAAAGTACTGTAGTCTGCAGTCTGCCCAGTATAGACAATTATAAGATCAATTGATACAGCGCTGTTAAAGTATAAGTGGGTTGTTACAGTCATTGTCAATTTTCTCAGAGCAGTATTTTCTCATCTTAGAAACACTCTTAGGCCTCCTCCTTGCCCTATGAGCCTCAGAAGAGTGTGCTGGAAAGAAAACAGAAGCATATCACCCTTTCTCCCCAAGAGGCAACCCAAAGAGATCACACCATTCACCTACTCTTCAGCTCAGCAGCCCAGCTCTGCTTCCTTTCTCTGTCCCCAGCCATCTCCGATTTGCTGGGTACGCTGTCTTTTCCAGTCCAAAACACATCAAAGGGATGCCCCTTCTCCTTGGCAGAACAGGTGGGGGCTGAAGAGCGCAGTTGCTGCTACAGACAGAAAAGCTGTGGTCTGAGCTATGAATGAGTGAGTGGTTTGGGAACGGCCCCAAAATGGGCCTAGAAGTGGGTGAGGCCAAAGGAGGCCCGCCAGTGGGGGAAGGGGAAAGCTAAACTGCCCTGGGCCCTGTGTCCCCTCCTCCTGCGCATTCCCACAGCCAGCCTCACCCACAGACTGGATCACCACTGGTGACACCAACTCAAACAAACACAAGGAGGGCTGATGCTTGCCTCTTCGGGAACTCAGCGGGGCTGATGGGCCCCATCTGTCCCGAGGGAGGGGTGAGAGGGCTGGGCTCCACCAACAAATCCCATAGAATCAGTGTCCCTAGCACTGTCCATCAGGGCAGCAGCTTCCAGGAACAAACAAAATAAACACCCAGGCTAGGCCAGGCCGGAAAGGGCTGCCTGACGCACGGTCGGGAGTTACACCCACTGCCGTGGTGCTTTGTTTGGAGAACTGAGACCGTTGGAGTTGGACCTGGTCCCCGGCTCACCACTGTTCTGCTTCCCCAGTTCAGCCCCAGAGTGCTGCTCTAGGCAATGGGTGTTTGTTTTTTTTTAACTGGGGCTTGGGAGGAGGGGGGCCTGGATGGGGATGGGAGACCAGTAACCCAGCCCTCATGAGACAGTCTGGAGTTGGGCAGGCCAAACTGGCAAAAGGGCCTTCCTGTGGTCTGACTTAAATCCATTCTGCTGCAGCCCACATTGGTCCTTCTTCTTACATCCTCAATGAGCGTGGGAACATCTGTTCAGTATCTGAGATGGGAGGATAATTAAGTTTTTCCACTACCATGCTTATCCCAGTGAGTAAGTGCTTCAAGGCTGCAGAACATGGAGCTTGCCTGCTGGGCAGTACTTGGCTCGCTGTAGTCAGGATGGGGATCTTGGATAATGCCGAGCCTGAGCCTGAGCCCGAGTCCATCTTCCTCTCTGTTCAGCCCACATTTGCAAAATGCCTACCACATGCTAAGCACTGAGGTCAGCTATTAGGGACACAAAGATGTTTCGAGAATCCTCCAGCTCCTGCTGTGGGAGAGGACACCAGATGCCCAACTCTCCTGCTTTGCTTTCCTTTCTAAAAGTTAGTTCTTCACTTCCTTTCCGGCTCCCCACTGAATTCTTTTCACCTGCTTTTAACAAATACATATTTCTTCTACTGATAAAGTGACTCATACCCTACTCTAGCCATTTGCTACTCAAAGTACGCTCTGAAAGCAACAGTATTTACCTTGTCTGGAGATCTGCTAAAATGCAGGCAGATACTTATGGCCCATACAGGCCATCGAGCCAGAATCTGAATTTCAGTAAAATTCAACCTGATTTGGATGCACTGCTCCACGAATACAGGCTCCCCCCCCCACCCCCCCATACTGGGATCAAATCTAGGGCTTCTCTCTCATATGCTGGACAAGTACTCTACCACTGCTATACCTCCTAGCCTTTTCTAAATTTTATTTGAGATAGGATCTCACTAAGTTGCCCAGGCTGGCCTCAAACTGATCCTCCTGCCTCACCCTCCTTCTAAGCAGCTGGGACTATAGGTATGCACCACCACTACTGGAAGAAGGCAGAGACTTGTCTGTTTTCATCTTGGGTAGATGTGGTGCTGGGGATCAGGCCCAGAACCTCACACATGCTACACAAACACTCTGCCACTGAGTCACATTCCAGGCCTTTGTTTCTTTTGTTCACTTAAATACACCAGCACTGAGAACTCACCTGGTGTGCAACAGGTACTCCATAACTATTGGGTATGTATACCCAACTGCTCTGTTTAAATTTCCATCTTCCCTTGCCAGCCATAAACTTCGTTTTAGTCATAATCTTACCCCTTGTCAACATCACCAGTTTATTTGTAGGTACTGCATCCTTTTCATAAGGCTGGAGAGACTCTTTTTATGTCCCTTCTCTTGTGTACATCCCCTGGTATATGTGATTTTAGCCCATTATATAATAGGACTTTGAACACAGGAATAAAACTACTGGCTTCCTAGATCTGTCCTTTATTCTACAGCACTTGTAGTACTTTATAATTCCCAGAACACTTTCTGCATAAAATTAGAGGAAGGGAAGGAGGAAAGGTCAAATCCTCATTTTATAGATGAAGAAACTGAGAAATTCAAGGCTATGAAGTGAGAGGATCTGCTCTGTCCACCAGACCTAGTCAGAGGCGAACCAGGATGAATGAAGGTCATCTGACGCCAAAGTCCGGGATCATTCTGATCCCAAGGACAAGAGAAGCACAGGATACTTTCTTTCTTCCTTTTTTTCTTTTTGTGGTACTGGGGATTGAACCCAGGACTTTGCACATGCTAGGCAGGCGCAGTGCCACTGAGCTACCTCCTTGGACCTGCACGCAATGCTTTCATAGGAATAGACACCTTTAGCTTCAGAACTGGTGTGAACTTTGGCAACATTTTTACTGCTCCTCTCCTATTCCTCCCTTTCTTCATTTGTGAAGTAAGGATAATAACAGAACCTACCTCACTGGATTACTTGGAGACTAAAGAAAACAGTACTCAGAAGGTGCTTGCCTATAGTACCTGGAGTTTAGTAAGGACTCATTAATGGTAGCCATCCTTGCTAAGAGTAATGCTAATAGGATACCACTGTTTCTCTATGTGAATCCATGAACACAGTGATTTCTTACTCCTCTGATTTCCTATATCCAGCCCCCTGCAAAATGGAACAGGGAAGCATATGACAGAACTCCCTAGTGCTTATTGTTTGTCAGGACCTAAGGGAAAAAACCCATAATTTCCTCTACTGTTTAAGAGTAGAGAGGGAGAAAGTGGCTGGAGAAAAAGAGGAAGCGTGCTGCCATGTGAGGAGGATCCGACTTAGCTGACAGCGTGACAGCCTCCGCTGCACAGTGGAGCACAGAGACACAGGACGTCCCCTGGATCAAACCCGGGGCCTATTGCTTGTGAGGCAGGCAGAGGAGCCACTGAGCTACGTTCCCCAGCACCACAGTTCCACACTCTAGGCTTACTGTTCTTTTCTTAAAGAGAAAAACAGAGAATCACCTTGGGCACCTGACCTGCCTTCAGAAGTCAGCTTTCTGCCTTATGTTAGACGTGGTGCTGGTAGAAAGGTGGAAAAGGTGCTGGAAAGGCGAGGGGCAGGGAGACTGAGGCCGTCTGCACCCAGCCGCCACCTGGCTCTGCTGCTGTCCTCCCCACTTCACAGGGACTGCTAAGTCTCTCCGTGTGTCACCCGCCTCCCTTCAGAACTCTTCCATCTAGGAGTTTTTCCAGAATTTTTAATTTGAACCACATGGGGGGAAGGTAATAGAAGGAGAAGGGAATAGGGAGAGAGGGTAGTCAAGGGTTTAAAAATAATAGGAGCTAAGAAGAACCCCATTTGGGTCTTTAGGTTGCTGAAATTGTCAGAGTCAATTCCTCATCTAAACACCAATTGGTCCAAAGACTGCCTCCCAAATTGGTAAGAGTTGAGTCCCTGAAAGAAAATTTCCATCTGGGCCATCGAAATAGTGTCTTGTGGACAGGAACCCTACAAATTTAAGATCCCAGCCAAAGTGGGCCCTGAAAGTAAAGGGTGGTTTTGATCTCACCATGAAGGTGGAAAAGCTTTTTTTCCTGCCTCCTTTCCCTTTCCCTTTCTAAAGGAATGTTTCAAGCCAGATGTAAGATACAGGCCAGCCTGCTCCCCCATCCAGAACCCCCCTCCTTGTCTTCCCCAACACTGCAGAGATAAAAAAGATCCAAAAGATTTTTCTTCAACAGGAAAACGGGGTGGGGGATGGGAATCGAGAGGGACGCATCTTGAAATGATAGGAATCTGCAGTCCGAGCGGACCGGCCCCTCAGCCAGCTACCCCTCACCCTTCCAGCCACTATTCCAAGTCGAGAGGAGAAAAGCCACAGGGTGCAAGAGAAGAGACCACACTTTGCGGGGGTGGGAGTGTCGGTCGAAAGGGAGGAGGAGCAGAATAAGGAAAGTAGGAGACACTGCATGGTTAAGACAGAGGCACTAGCCTCGTAGACCGGAGGGCAGTTTGAGGATATGGACAGGAAAGCTGAGAAGATCAAATCTTTCCTCAGGCCCGCTTCTCCCCTTTGCCCTGCCTCCCCGCGGGGGAGGAGAGACAGCAGCTCTTTTTCCTGAGAGGTGAGGGTGAGTACCACCCAGGGCTGGGGGAATTCTGTGGATAACAGACGACAGAGGGCCTGTGAATTTTTAACGCCTCCTGCCTGTCTGCCCTCTTGTGAAGGGTCTGGACTGCAAGGCCTGAGATCTGCGGACAGGGTCGCTCAGCACTTGGGACTCCCAAAGTCTGAGCCTTAGAGGAGAGAGATGGGAAGAGGATCATCTGGGAAAGACAAACAGGAGGGGAGGGAGACGTCAGGCTTCCAAGTGACATACATCCTCATATCCGAGGCTGAAGACAAATTCCCAGATTATGCAAACCCAAGTGTTTTGTTTTAATTGTGGGAACAACAGTTTTTGCCTGTAGTTCACTCCTGAACTTTGCGCTGGGTGCTGCCGCTTCCCCAAGCCCCGCGTGCGCGTGGGTAGTCCAGCAGAGGCTCTTCTGTCCTTGCCAGCTGCCCCTTTTCTTCTTCCAAAGGCAGACCGTAGGCGACCGGGGAGGGGGGGGGG
Source organism: Petromus typicus (assembly GCA_004026965.1). Classification (NCBI taxonomy): domain Eukaryota; kingdom Metazoa; phylum Chordata; class Mammalia; order Rodentia; family Petromuridae; genus Petromus; species Petromus typicus. The sequence goes on from PVIR01017140.1 coordinate 25,270, forward strand.
GCTGCAGAACTGCCACCTCGGGCTGGGAAACCTGGCTGGTTCCTTGAACCCACCCTGAAAATCTAGCAAGGCAGCTCTGTCCTAAGGGGCCCGAGCTGAAATAGAGGGGCACGACATCTGGGCCAAGGGGCGCTCAATCACGGGCCCCCTAGCTCCACAGGACCTCACGACCTCACGAGGCGGAAGAGATGCGCCGCTTCATCTCCCCCTGGTCCTTCAGCAGTCACTCAGCGACTTCAGCCTCTCGGGGATCGGGATCGTCTCTCCCTCTGTCCAAGCACCAACTTGGTCCTGAGCAGCCCTTGCCAGGAGTTGTTTGAGTCCCCATGGGCGCCTCCAGCCTCCACCGCCCCGCGGCTCCCCCACCCAGCCCTCAGAGCTGCACTCACCACCAGGACGTGTCTACGCGGGCCGGCAGAGTCAGCAGCAGCAGCAGAAGACAGGCAATCCCGAGGCGGGCCGAGGCCGGGGAGACGTCGGGGGCCGCGGGTCGGGGCGCGGGGACGGGGGCGGGGGCGCGGGCGCGCCGAGGGGCGAGCTGCGCAGCTTCCTCAGCACCCCCGGAGCTCAGCATAGCTCCCCGAAGACGCCTGCAGCGCAGCCCGGAGGGGCGTGGACGGGGCGCCGTCTAGGGTGTCTCAGGCTGCTCCTACCTCGCCCCTCGGGGTGGCCATGGGCTTCGCAGGTCACGTGGAGGGCGGGCGCGGGCGCAGGTCCCGAAGAGGGCGCGGGTGGCTGCGTCTGGGAACCGACGACGGCGCGCGGGGCCGGGTCTGGGGCGCGCGGCCCCGCACGAGGTGCGGCGTCAGGGCTCCGAGGAGGCGCGGAGTGCGGCTGCGGGCCGACTGCGCGGACGGCCCCTCCGCGCCGGGGCTCTCATTGGACGGCGCGGGGCGGGGCCGAGGCCCGGGACACGCGCGGCCTTCAGAGCGGCTCCGCCCGCGCCGGCTCGGGGCGCTCGCGCCGCACCCCCACCTGCTCTGGCGCGACGCGACGGCCGCCGCCGAGCCGGTAGCGCCCAGTCCCTACCGACGCCGCACCGCCGGGTCCTAGCGCCCTTCACTCGCCTGCGCGGCTGTGCTCAGGGCGGGGCGCGCGCGGCGGGAGGGGGCTGCACTCACGTCCCCTCGTCCCCGACCTGCGGGGCCCAAAAGACGCGCCGGTTCCCTCGCGTCCGCCCCTCACTCTTCTGTGAAATGGGTAGAAACTGCCACCGGAGGTTACGGGAGAGTCCTAACTCCCTTTTCTACACCGCCTGCAGCGGCACCGTGGCCGCCGGCTTCAGGTATGGGATTCCTCGGTCGGCGGCGCTTCGCCTTTGCTTCTTCCGAGCCTGTCAACCTCCTTCCCCAACGTTTAGGGCCAGCGCCCCCCCGCCCCCCGCGTCCAGGTGCTTTCCCAGCCTGGACCAGAGTCGGAGGGGAGGCCGAGCCGAGGCGGCCCGCACACCTGTGCACCGGACGCTGCCCTCGGCCCTTTCCTGCAGGGCTTGGCCGAGCTTGTTCTCCCCGGTCCCGGGAATCGCGGCCCCCTCCCCTCGGTCGGTCGGGGCTGTGTGTAGCAAGGGATCAGAAACAGCCAGGCGATTTTCCCGCCCCAGAGGCCAGGGTGGGAGTCCTGCTGAGAGTGGACGCCCTGGAGCATTTCTCTACAACGCCTTCCCACCTTCCTCCTCTCCGCACCCCACCCAGCACGGCCGGGGCGCGGTAAGTCGGGAATGGGTGGGAAATACTATCTGCTCAAAGTGACAGTGACTCTCTCCCCCCTCCCCCCAGGCTTCCAGATAGAGCCCCCTGGGACAGAATGGCCTTTATTGAGACCACAAAATATTTTTAAAGGTCTGGGCTCTCCAATTTGAAGAGTCCAATGAAGGCGGGGCCCTAACCCCTTCCTCAGCCTCATTCCCAGGTGTCTTTCACGCTTCCACTCTTGTGAAGCCCTGAAGCAGCGTGCTAGCCCGGCCTGTTCATTACAGCACTTGGACAGCTAGGGCAAGAGGACTAGCAAGGTTTGGAGGCCAGTTTGAGTAAGACTCTGTCTGCCTCACATACAGAACATTTTTTAAAAATAAAAATGAGGTGGGCATGTAGCTCAGTGTGAAGACCCTGAGTTCAACCCCAAGAGTAAAACACCAAATGGTGAGGTCCAGGAATCCACGAGCCGGTGACGCCCCACCCCCTTTACCCCAAACTCTGAATCAGTGCTCGTTGGAGTGAGAGCTGAGGAGGATAGAGAAGCCACGGGGCACATCCGCTGCAATCCTCTCAGAGACAGAGATGGGGAAAAGGGCTCAGGGGACCTTGACCCGCTCTCCTCACCCTTCCGTCCTCCTTCCTGTGGTAAGAGTTCGGGCGCACTCCTCAGTTCCACAACTAGTTGCTAATTCCGTCATGTGACAGGACCTACGAGGCATTGTCTGTCAGTACACTTCTGCTCGCAGAGACTTTAGTTTATTGGGGTGATAGAAAATAGAGGAAGTGGTTAGTACAGTGGGAAAAAAATAGAACAGGGTAAGGGGATGGCTCACACTCGTGAGTGGGTGGCCGTCCAGTGAGATCCAAGGGAAGACCTAAGGTGTGAGGAAGCAGGCTGGGCAGGTTCTCGTGAAGAGCATCCCTGTGGGAACTAAGGAATAGGACGGCTAAGATAGGAGAGGGCTGGTACAAGGGGCTGGCAAGGGCCAGCCCTGGAGCCCAGGCAGCAAGGGAGCAGGGGAGGGGGGCCCACCGCCACCGGACGTTGTGGTGAAATGTGGCTGACCTGGAGTTGGAAGAGACGGGGAGACATGCAGGGCCTTTGGGGCCACTGGGGTCTCTTTTTCCTTCTGTCTTTCCTTTAACATAGGCTCTGGTTGGCCTGCTTTGTCCTTAGGGGCAGATTGTACCACAGTAAGTTTCCCTGAGGGGAGAAGAGTGAACCCAGGTTCATTCCCAGCTGGGTCCTTTTCCTCAGTCGCTCTCACCTCCTTCCAACCCCTTTGCAGGGTAGCAGTCTTCCAGCGTTGCTGCGCTCGCAGGCACCTGTGTATTTAGACCAGGGTACGACGCTGGCCCTGTTGGTTCCCACTTACAGCTTGGGGTAATGGTGGGAGCCGGAAGCCACATGATCATGGATGGGCTTGCCCACGTGGACCCCAAGCCTACTTCTGAGACCCCTGCTTTGGCCTCAGCTGTCTTTATAGTTAAGTAGGACCATGTTTTGGCACAGCATAGATGCTCAATTATTAAAGAAGGTTTTTGAGTGGAGAAGACCCCCAAGAAACATCTCTTGAAAGGAGGGACAGGCCGCTCTGCTCAAGAGTGGGCAACTCAAGATGCAGCTTTGTCTCCCACCCCCTCCCCCAGTGTCCATATCTCCAGGAGGAACTCCAAGCTGTAGGAGCCAGCTGACTGCAAGAGCTGCACTCAACCACTTAACTAGAGGACAAATATGGAGCCAGAGAAGAGGTTTTCTGGGATCTGCCACTTTGGAGTTTCAAGTCTCAAAATAAACTTCCAGTCTCGAAGCCCTAGACACTCTTGGAAGCTCAGCTCCTCACGCAAGGGCCTATGATGGGCTTTCACGCAGAGGGTCAAGACCAGAGGCTCAGATCAGCCCCTGACCTGTCCCGGCTTATCCCACGCTCCATTCTGGTTAAGGGAAGCAGAGGAGGAAGAGTATTTGGCAGTCAAGTACTGTTTTCGAAGGCCCTGCCAGGAGTCAGGTCAACACTCAGTACCTACTCCATGCCCACCACTGGCTAGGGCATCCTGAGTAACACAGGGGAAAAGCCCTCACTCCCCAGACATTTTCTTGGGATTACAGTACAATAAAGCCGCCCGAGGGTAGCATGCTAGGCTCTTCTGGGGCTCAAGGGGGCGTGCTGCAGATACTCAGTGTGCGTGCCAGCTTTCCTAGGACCTCCAGCAGACAGCAACCCCGCTTCCCCTCCCCTCCTCCTTGTGGTGGCACCACAGCTTCTTGCTTTCTCTCTTCTTTCTTTCTCTGTTCTTTTTTTTTTTTTTTTCAGCTTTGGGAAGTCAATCCAGCAGGGCTGTACCACTGAGCTATACCACCAGCCCTCTGCGGTCTCCACTCTGAGACAGGTCTCACTGAGCTGCCCGGACTGGCCTTCAACCTGCAGCCTCTTGCCTCAGCCTCCCAAACAGCTGGGTCTACAGGGGTGCTCCAAATCTCCTGCCCTTTCAAAAGTGGGTGCCTAAAGGGAAGGTCCCCTCTCGCCCTGCCCTCCGTACCTCACCTCCTGCTGTGCTTACCTTTCACCCCATTCTCAGCTATGTGTGGCTGAGTGGACTGGATTTTTACTGGCCCTTGGCTGGGAGTGGAGATGAGCTAAAGGGAGCATGGGTGTGGCTAAGCGGCTCTCTCCCTACGTTGGTCTGTCCTCCAGAAGACCCCCTTCCTTGGGCCCCTTTGGCGATGACCTTCTCTTTCCCGGTGGGTGGGAGGTGGTGTGGATGGTAATGAGCAGAGAGAAAGGCCGGGAGGGGGCTGGGGGGGGTTGGATAGGAGTCAAGGAATTCCTGAGCCTGCTACTTGCACAAGGGGCCCCGAGACGCCTTTCCTGAGGCTGCTTTGCACACCAAGGCAAATCTCACTTGAACTGGGGCCAGATTCACACAGGCCCCTAGTGCCCTACCTCCTGCCGTGCTGCACCAGGCAGGTGTCTGGGGAAAAGATAGAGCTTGGAAACCCCAGGGGCTTTTGGGGGGGGGTGGCGTGGAGATCATGCTTTGTGCACAGTCTGGCTGGCCTCTCCTCGGTATTTATGAGCTCCCAGGCGAGAGGTAGAACGTGTCTCACAGAGGCCAGGCCAAACAGGCTTCGGAGGGAAGGAGAATCCAGCCCAAACCAGGAAGGGGGCTTGGTGGGGTATCACCCCTTTATCCCTAGCTAGTGGCTGAGCAGGACACACCATTCTCCAGGGGTCCAAGAGAGGGATTTGGGGGAGACAGGGAAGGAGGAGATGAGGCTTGGTGAGACGGGACAGAGGCGGAGCATTAGGGGGCTCTCAGCCTTCTGGCACTTTGGCTGTAATCAGACTGGAGCCAGGCGGGCTGACGGCCATCCTGGGCGGGTGGCCCGAGTTCTGTGTGAGGCCAGTGGGTGTGCTAGATCCTGGGTGGTCACTGACCAGCCTCTCCCCAAGGGAGCCTTTCCATTTTGCCCTGGGGCCCCCTTTTCTAATCTGCCTGTGTCAAATAGACTCTGCCCTGAGCTCTCTCTTTCCCTGTCACCTGTTCTGGGCCCCAGAACAGTCTGGAAGTGTGATTTACCTCTGATGGGCAAAATCCGCGGAGCCCACTATCTCCCTGCTGCTGCCTCCTGGTCGCGCTCACCTCTGTCCAGAGCCCTCCCCTTTGCTCTCCTCTGGAGCGACATCTCTGGGTCCGGCCCTGTCTGGGAGTCTGTCTCTCCCTGTATGCACCACCCTGCATCTGAGTGTCAGTTCGCCCTCTCTTCCTGATCCCGGTCTGGTATCTCTGTCTGTTATCTGTGTCATCCCCGGCTCTCAGCATGTCTCTGTCTGTTTCCAGCCATCTGGCCGCGTAGCTGTTGGTCCTGCTCTTTTCTTACTTCCTTATCTGTCTTTTCACTCTTTGGGACTTTCTTGGTCTATGTGCCTGTGGCCTCTCTGTGTTTTCAGTGGTGTGTGATTTGTTTCTTTGTTTTTTTCTTGCCCCTTTTCACACCTTTCCTTTGCAGCTTCTGCTACACAGTCCAGCAGGCACTGGACCAGAAAAAAAGACAAAACAGAAAAACTTTTCCCCCTTTAATTCAGCCATGCACTGGGCAAAGGATGTGGCTCACGGCACCGCATCTGTCTTGCAAGTGCAAGGTCCTGAGCTCAATCCCTGGTACCAAAAAAAAAAAAAAAAAAAAAAAAAAAAAGCTGTTAATTCAGCCACGAACTGTTTGCATGACTAAGTCACTTCTCACTCTAGGCCTCTGTTTCCCGATGGTGGAAATGTCATGAGACAGGATCTGAGGAGGTTCCCAAAGCTGAGATAAGGGACCTAACTCACACTCCTCATGGAATAAGTTTGCAAGTCTGCTGATTCCCTTCATGGAAAGAGGGACTTTTGAGGACTAGTGAGTCAGAGGTGCCACGGGGGCTTTCACTCAGGGATTCCAGTGCCTGCCTGTAAGCACAAGGTCATGAGTCTGATCCCCAGTACCCAAAAAACAAAAGCAGTAAGAGGCACAGGAAGGGTTTTACTGCGCAGGCCTCAAACCTATACAGTGTGAGTCCCCGAGAGAGAGAGAGACTTATTTTCTGGACCAGGGTCACCTCTGCCTTGCACAGAAACCCTGGGGAAGGCGGCACAGCCATGTGAGGGACTAATCCATTTTACAGCTATGGGCCCAACCACTTTTGTCTAACATTCTCTGGAGTTTTTCAGCCTTTTTATTAATCTTAGGATGGTGTTCTCGTTCTTCGCTTTCTAGGTTCAACTAATTTATAGACCTATAATACTACTGAGGAGTTTGGGGTATGATGGGTGTGGAAGGAGGAGAGCCTAACTTTAAACCCAGGCGGTGCTGCTATGGGTTGCCTGAGTAACTCGGACTCGGTCTGGAAGTTGTAGTCCTCTTCAAAGTACAGTTGTGACTTAAGATTTCCTTGTCTGTGATCCTGCTTCTCTGAACAGGTAGGGTGGAGATCTACTCCCCCCTGTGAGAGCTTCTGTCTTTATCTCTCATTTCGCATAGCACAGCCCACCTGCTCCCCACAGCCCCTGTTCCTCTGCTTCCTGCATTTGACCCTGAAGTCAGGCTTCTGGGAGCCCCAGTGAGGAGGGGTCTGTCACGCTGTTGGGCAACAGGCCCTCAGAGGACTTCTCACTCCTCCGTCCCCTTAAATATAAGGGTAGACAGAGTCCCTTTTGGGGGCTACGTCTGGGATACAAACCAGATTAGCTCATCTCTCTAATCCTCTTTGTGCTGGGGCTTTTGCCAGGCGGGGACACCCACAGCGCCGAGGGGGTGTGTGTGTGTATGTGTGTGTGTCCGTCCGTGTCTGTGTCCGTCTACATTCTTGAAAAAGGCAGGACACTCAAGGTTATCTTCCTGTTACCCTCTCTGGCCTAAAAACCCCAAATCAGCAGCTTTCGCATGTGAGAAATGTTCCCAGGATTGAGCCAAGTCAGGTATTTCAAAATCTGTCCTAACCTCCATCCAGTCTTTCTCGAAAGCCTCTCTAGAACCCGGAGTGTTCTTGCAGCCATCCCCGAGTTCCGAGACAGCCCAAACTCGCCCCCCACACACATGGCATGGTCTGCGCGGAGTTGTGCTGTCCAGTCTTCTAGGAGAAAGGCGTTTCCATTCCCTCTTGAAAGTCCCAAAGTGTCAGGCCAGACACAGAGGACTCGGGAGGGGTGGGCTGGGGCCGAGGCTGTCCCTGGCCTTCACACTGCAAAAGAGAGGCCTCCAATCCTTCTCTGAAGTTTCATTTGGAGAGATCTCTCTTGGCTGATAAGATCAAAGCATTCCCTCTGCCAAATCATTACCTTATTTTCGAAGCAATTACAGAACTTATTGTATCAATTAGCCAGGTCCCCAGCTGCAGCCGTTTAAGCTGAATGTCCTGCGCTTGCAAGGTCAGCGAGCCCAGCCGGGGCAGAGGGAGAGGGTGCAGGGCGAGCGCCAGGCCGGGAGCTGTGGGCGGCTCCGTGGAGGTGGCCCGGGAGGGCAGCGGGCGCGAGCGAGCGGACAACTCGCGGCCGTGGCAGGGGTCCTGCAGCTACAGGGGGACCGCTCTTGGCTGCCGCTGAGCCTGGAGGAGGGCGTGACAGCGGGGCCGGGACAGGGTCTGGCCGCGGGCGAGCCAAGACGCCGGGCGGCTCATTCGGTGGGGCAGGCGCCGCGCCGTGGCGTTTGCAGGAAAGACAGGGTAGGGCGAGCTTCTGGGATACGCCGGCGTTTCAGAAGGCCAGAAGACATCAGGAACGCATCAGCGCGGAAATGCGGGGCTCCTGTGTCTTCTGCGTGGGCCATATCCATTTCCTGCAGAAAGCGCCACGTGTACACACCTGGGGTCAGCCGGGAGGAGCGGCCTCCTCTGCCGCTGCTCTCCGGAGTTTTGGTCTCAGGGGCCCATTATGCTCTTTAGGGTTTACTGGGATCTCTCAAAGAGCTTTGGTTTGTGTGATTTATATCTTGTATACCTCTTATACATATATTGTGTAGTTAAAAATTAATCCGAGCACAGAAACTAGCTGAAAACACTCTCCAGTAGCCAAAGCTACACTATCTGAGCAACAGAAGGAAACAGTTCTGTAGTGTAACTCAGAGTATAAAATATCCATGTGTCGGTCAACATAGACATAAGTGACCGAATACGTAAATGGGGAGAGAGATCTTCCATGCAGAAGACTTCAGGTAGAAGACACTCTGCCCTTAGAGGTGGAGTATCGCCTGGAGTGGGGGCTCTGTTGTGACTTCCTTTCAAAGAAGACAACATAAAGTGAGGGTGGAGAGGAAGAGCAACTTTATAGTGAGAAACCTGACCCATACCTCAGCCAGATGATGGTGATCAACGTCACCAATGACAGGGTGAAAGTTTGCACTCTTGGGATGAAGTGATTGTAAATGACACTTGTCCCGTTGCTATGGAACAACGGATAATCCTATCTATTGCTTATGGGAATGCAAAATGGTACAGATACTCAGGAAGACAGTTTAGAAGTTTCTTAGAAAACTATACATACCTTTATCATATGGTCCAGTAATTGTGCTCTTTGGTATTTGCCTAAAGAAGCCAACAACTTATATCCACACATAAAATTACACAAAAGTATTTAGAGCAGCTCTATTCATAATTGCTAAATGCTGGAAGCAGCTCACCTTCAATAGATGGATGGATACATAAACCAGAGAGTGAAGTAGTATTAGTGCTAGAAAGAAATGAGCTGGGCGTTCCGTATGTTTGTAATCCCAACTGCTCAGGCAGGGCTCAAAGGTGCAGTGGTCAAAGTTTAGCAGCAGGCTGAGCAAGTGAGACCCTACCTTGTTCTAAAATGTTGAAAGGAATAAGGGTAGGTGTGGTGGAGCAGGCCAGCACTCTCAGCAGTATGAAAACCTGAGGCAAGAGGACTGCAAGTTCAAGGCCAGGCTGGGCAACTTAGCTCCTTGGTGAAACTCTGTCCAAGAATGAAAAGGGCTGAGGTGAAGCCAGGTGGTAGAGCGTGAGGTCCAGGTAGGATCAATCTCCAATAAAAAACAAAACAAGGGGCTGCTGATTTAGCTCTCAGTGATTCCAGCGTCTGCCTGGCAAGCACAGGGTCCTGAGTTTGTCCTGGTAACCACATATAACAATGCTGGGCATGGTGGCTCATGCCTGTAATCCCAGCACTCAGGAAGCAGAGGCAGGAGGGTTGCTGTGAGTTTGAGGCTAGCCTAGGCTACATGGTGAGCTTGGGGCTAACTACAAAGTGAGACCTCTGCCTCAAAACAAACAAACACTCAAAACAAGGACTCAAGTCATAGACACCTCAAGTTGTTATTTTCCAGTGTCTGGATTCTGAATCTTGGAAAAGTTGATAATGTTGCTTCTTATTACTCCATCATCTTTCCAGAAGTCTCTCATATTGTTTTCAATGTAGCTTTGAGTAATTGGTCTTTAGAAATGTCCTTGTCTTCTAATTCTGATACTTTATTTTCACATTGGTTGCTTTTGCTTTCCATGTTTTCAATATGATTTTAATTTCCTAGATATGTGTTTGGAACATTTTCATGAACTTCTGTTTTTTGCTAAAGTGGCCCGTTGTGTTTTGTTTTCTATCTCTGCCAGATTTTTATTAGTGTCTTCTATAGGCTCCCTGGTCCTTTTATCACCTCCATTATCTGGTTAGTTATATCCTCTGTGAGCCCACTGAGCACATTATTTGTCTATTAAATCTCTTGTGTTATCCTTTTGAATAATTCAGTTGTGTGGCTTTTGCTTCCTCACTCCCTGATGCCTCATGGACAAGCTTTGGAGGAGTTAAAAGTTTTGGGAGTCATTCTGATATCTTATCTGCTCATGTTTCAATTGCTTTTTTCGTTTGTTTGGTTTTGTGCTTGGTTATGGTGGGAAGACTGTTGGTAGATATCTTTAATAAGTCTGCCTTTTAGTGATGTATACATTTGACCAACTATAGTCCTTTGCCTTTGCCTGAAGACCTAATCACCTCTGGTAATATGGAAGGGTA
>PVIR01017141.1:0-35426 GCA_004026965.1 Petromus typicus
TCCATGTTGTCTTTTGTAGCTATTTAATGATGTGCAGGAAAAGGCCATCGAGGAGCAGATGGTGGCAGTGAAGGATGTGGTCATGGAGCCCACGATGAAGACCTTGAGTGACGACCTGGTGCGTCCCTTCTGGAGGCCTCGGGGCTTGTTGCCTCTGGCCTATGGTGCAGAGTGTCTTGCCTGTGCGTGTCAGTGGCCAGGGGCCTCATGTTGTGGCTCTGTGTGTGCGTAAGGGCAGGAAACCATCATCTGCTGGCATATGGACTGTTTGTCATATACACACTCTGACATCCCCGCTGTGCCCCTCCCCCCACTCTGCTTGTGTTTGTCCCTGCGCGGTTCTGACCCGCTGCGCTCTGGTCCTTGGCCACAGGATGAAGCAGCAAAGGAGTTCCAGGAGAAACACAGGAAGGAAGTGGGGAAGCTGAAGGACATGGACCTCTCGCAGTAAGGGCCCCTCCTGCGGCTCGGGCGAAGCCAGGGCTCTGCCGCAGCCCCAGGCCCCACGTCTGCCTGGGGCTTTCTTCTGACCCACGCGCCAGGTGTCCTGGAAGCTGTTGTGGGGCACTGTACCTGCAGGCCGCCTCACAGACTGAAGCTTCAGAGGACTGCTGTGTCGGGATCCTCTTTGCGGTTTGGTTTTTGGGCTGTGCTTCCTGGGTCCCAGGGTTCCCTTGTACGGCTCACACCTTAGTCCTCTGAGAATGGGCTGGCAGATCAAAGGGCATTCATATTTTTTCCGATCCTGGGGTTGATCCCAGGGCCTTCACACTGAACTGCATCTCTAGCCTGTATGTACTTGAGACAGGGTCTTACTATGTAGTTCAGGCTGGCTTCGAACTCATGGCAGTCCTCTTGCCTCTGCCTCCCTAGTGGTGGGATTATAGGCATGAGCCTTCACGCCCATCTGAGTTTTCACTTTGGCCATTTGTCTTTTGGATTTTGCATGTGAATTTGTTTGCCTAAAACCAAAGTGTCTTGCTCAGGATCCCGTGAATACAGAATCCCGGGTTCCTGTTCCCTTTTGGGCTTTGACTGTGCCTGCTTTGACCCTGAGCACTGGTGGCGGGGGCTTTAGTAACTAGTGGTCTGTGAGCCTCTGAGACCTGTCAGAGTGACAGGTTGGACACATGAGGTGGAGAGGCCAGAAGGCCACATGGGATATAGAGATATGTATCTATATAGATACGTATGGAGCTGTAGTTTCTGTCCTCTGCATTGCAGGATCACACCTTGAGGTGCCAGGCTGTTAGATCTACAGGGGTGGCTGGGGCACCTCCAGGCCTGGTGGGCGATGCCTGGAGGTGGGAGTGCAGAAGGTGGTGGTGGGAGGTGGTGGCAGTTACTGAGAGTCCTGTGGGATTGGCCTCCATAGTCCCTGCTGTAGACAGGCCACCCTGGTCATGACATTCTGTCCCGGAGCTGCACGCTCTGGCCTGGGTGCCTGCCTGTCCTCTTCTGTCTGTTCTTACCTGACATGCTTTTGTAGCCAGAAGTATCTGGTGAGGCTGTTGTCACTGTGCTATGTTCCTTTCCAGTCCCCTGCCCTTGAGCAGGCCTTGCCATTTCCCCTTTTTGCAGATATGTCATCCGGGGGGACGATGAAGAATGGAATGAAGTTCTGAGCAAAGCAGGGCAGAACGCCTCGATCGTCAGCCTGAGAAGGTGAGGGCCGGAAGCCGACACTCGGTCTTCGCCTGCTGCCCCTGGTTTGCTCTTCCATTGGAGACTGCTTGGTTCCTCCTGTGTGGCCCGTCTGCAGGCCTGGAGCGCTGCCTGAGCCACAGCCACGGCTGGCGGGGCCTTTCCCCACCATTGCTGCTGTGTACAGGTGAAGTAGCTTCCTAGGAGGCCGCAGCTGGAGGAAAGCTGTTCTCCGTCTCCTCGGCATTCTGGGTCTCGGCATTCGAGTATATCCTAAAAGCCTGAGCCCCTTTATGTGGGCCGTACCTTTTTGCAGCTCCCATAGTATGAATTAGAAAGTGAGAAATCTTTAAAATGAGCAGTGAGTTCATGTGGTTTCCTCGTTTCTTGAAGCGGGGCTTACTTTTTTCCGAGGCTGAGAGCCCCACCCCAGGAAAAGTGTCGGATGACCAAGTGCTGTCCCACACGCCACCTCACAGCTCTCCCGGTGCTTATTCTGAGAAAGGCTTTTCAGAACCACCTTAGCAGAACAGCAGTAGTTTGTGGATATGTTTGCAGATCTATTGACACCTGGGTTGGCAGAAAGCGGGATTCTCCCATCTTCTGTACTCCAGAAAACTGAACACTTACAAGAGAATGAAATGGAAAAGGCAAATAGTGTATTGCTGTTACTATGAAAATAGCTTAGACCTCCTGGGCCAGCCCAGGAGTTGCTGAGCAGGCTCGGAAAACCTTCACTGGAAGCCCTGCCAGGTGATGCGGCGGCTAAGCGTGGTTACCAGCTTGGAGGTGTCCTCTGCCCAGCTGCTCTGGGCTTGGGAGATGGGTAGATTCTTTGCATTGCCATTATTACTGATGATGTCCCCTGAAGAATTCATATTGGAGGCATTTGGGAAGAGGGCACCTTGTGACTGTAGGAACCTCAGGTCCCAGAAGACGGGATTGTCCTCTGGCATCTCCGTAAATCATGTCGACACTGGGCTCCTGCATCAGTGGTAGCCTCTCGACCCAGGTGCTCGCTGGTGTGGCTCAAAGGCTTCACAGGGGCCATCGTCAGAGTGTGGCAAGGGCAGCACAGGGTCCCTCCTGCTCAGTGTGGTCGAGGCTGTGCTGCAGAGAGCTCGGCCTCCCTGCTGTTCTTTTGGCCTTGACTGACACTGAGCCTCCTACGGCAGCTGGGGTGGGTGTTGGTTCACGTGCCCACAGGCTAGTGTAAATTGAAAGATAACACTGTTCAGGTAAAGTGCTCATTAGCCCATCACTGGGTGGTCTTTGAGGCTTTGGTTTTCTTTTATCCTTTGTTCTCTCTTTTTTTTTCCTCCATTTTTTGAGACAAGGTCTCGCTTTGTGGTTCAGGCTGGCCTTGAGCTCAGCCTCAAACTCACATCACAGCAGTCCTCCTGCCTCTGCCTCCCGAATGCTGGGATTACAGGTGTGACCCACCACGCCCGGCACTTGTGGTATGTGGTGCTGGTTGCTGCTGAGTGAGTCTCCATGCCCAGTATGCATGTGGTTACCAGGGATCGAACCCAGGCCCTTGGGTTGCAAGACAGGCGCCGGAAGCACTGAGCTAAATCCCTGGCCCTGTCCTTTGTTCTCTTAATCCTGAAAGGTGCTGTATGTTGTGCTGTGTCTAGAGCGAACTCTGCCGCATCGGGAGTATTTGTTCCACTGGGAAAATGCCATGAGGATGTTTGAACACTGAGGTTTCTTCCTGGGATGTGGCTGCTCCTGCATCTTGGCTGTAGTCGCTTGCTCAGTGGAACTGGGGTTGTTGGCAGCTCCTTTAGATTCTGTTTGTTTAGAGAAACTAACAGCGTACCAGGAAGTGTGGCAGGCTTTGCTGGGAATCTCGCACCTTAAGACCCGATTTTTGGGTTCATGGGGGTGATTGGTTCCCAGGGTAACTCAGCCATGCTTTTGTGGTAGGGGATCTCTGTTGGGGCCCCTAGATGTTTCTGGAGGGCTTGTTAGAAAACCCAGATTTCAGAGGAAAGATAAATATGGCTCAGAGAAGATGCTGACCAGGAGGCACGTCCCTGGCCCCCAGCATGACACTGTCACCCTGATGGGTTTGCAGAAAACCTGAGGCCTGACCGGGAGTTCTTGCGTCAAGTGGCAGACGGTGAAAACTCATTTCAGACAAAAAGTGAGCTTGCAGCCAAGCAGCAGATCTGTGCTATGTCATTCTCCCTCCTCTTACGCCTGCTTTTTTTTTTCCTCCAGTGACAAGAAAAGGAAGTTGGAAACCAAACAACCCAAACAGAGCAAGAAGTTGAAGAAAAACAGAGATGTGAATAATAGAAGAGATATGAAACTGAAGCGGAAGAAATAGTGAAGGAAAAGTCGGGTATCAGTGGCTGCCCATGAGGAGACACCCTGACTTCCCAACCGTCTCCTTGTCTGATCTGGGCAGCGCTAGGTGGTTAAAAGCAACAAGGGCCCCCAGCAAGCATGGAAGCTGGCCTGAGTTGCCGCGGGCCCAGCCTGGCTGGGGACAGTTACCCCAGACGGCCCCGCTTGGAACTTGCTGGCTGGGCAGCTCTCCGCCACTTCCATTCACACCCTCCTTTCCTTAAGCTCACCTCCCCTGGGCTGGTGCGCAGGCTCCCCCCCATGCCCGGGGAGGCTGTGCGCACTGCTCCCTTCCCAGGCCCCAAAGTGCGCAGACTGAGGATGCTCCAGATGGACCGCTGGGTCTCGTCACGGACTTGTCTCAAGACCTTGACTCGGAGCGGCAGGAGCTCTTGTGCATGGTCTCGTGCACGCTGCTGGGTGCACCGGGCTGTGCCGATGCTACGTTTTGTTCACTCCTGGCTGCAGCAGGCCAGGAGCATGAGTCCTGGATTGTAAGTAGGATGTAACCTCAGTCTATCAGTGCTGACTGGTCGTCAGATGGGGAAGAGCTTTGGGAAAGACGCTTTTGTTAGCAGAGTGAAGGGTGCGTTAGAGAATCTATTTTTAATAAAATTCTAGAAGATCCTTTGCCTGCAGGAGTCATGAGATCCATGTTTGTGGAAAATGAGTGTTGTCCCGTTTCCTGGCTAGCAGAGAGTATGGAGGGTCTGTGTTGTGGCTGAGGCTTCCTAAGCCAGGAGCTGCAGGGAAGGTACCACGTGGCGCTGGCGTCACCATGAGCGCTTGTGTGGTGGCTGGCAGTCAGGCACTGCTACTTTTCCTCTTGGGTCCCTGCCGTGTCATTTGGGGGGTGTGTTTGTGGGGGACAGAAATAACCCGGTGACTTAGCACGTATTGTGCATTTGTTTGGTGTTCAGCTGTGAGTCCAAACGGAATCTTCGCAGCTCGAGAGGTAACCTAGGTTGGTAGAAGTGTAACGAAAGAGGGCTGGGGAGGCTCTGGTTCTGTGACCAATGCTAGGATGGCTGTGCCACTTCTAATGGGATGTGGGTGACGGGGCCTTTTTTTTTTGAGACAGGGTCTCGCTTTGTAGTCCAGGCTGGCCCTGCGGTCAGCCTCAAACTCACATCACAGCAATCCTCCTGCCTCTGCCTCCCGAGTGCTGGGATTACAGGCGTGAGCCACCATGCCCGGCACTGGTATGTGGTATTGGTTGCCGCTGGGGTGAGTCTCCACACCCAGTATTGTTATGTGGTTACCGGGGATTGAACCTGGGTCCTTGTACTTGCAAGACAGGCACCGGAACCACTGAGCTATATCCCCGGCCGGGGCCTTTGTATGCTGGTTCTGCCACTTCCTGGCACAGACCCTCCATTGGGTTTGCTGAGAGGAGCGGGAAAATAATTTTCATTTTCTCAGGTGGGTATCTGAGCCTGCTTCTCAAAGGCATTGATTTTCTTAGAGCGAGGCCAGAAAGCAGAGTCGGAATCCAAGTAGTCAGTTGTCCAGGCGTGTGGTCCGGCCTAAGGAAGGCTTACTCCATGTCTGACCCCTGGCTGACCAGTGCCTCTGCCCTGGGCTGCATGGGGACCAGGGCTGTGAGGCCAGGGGCCCTGAGGGCCTTGACACCAGCTCTGCCTGGACCTCCTCTTGAGAGCTTGGGCACCTCTGTGGTTTGAATGTTCCCACGTAAACTCGTGTTAGATTCAGTCCCCATCGAGAGGTCTGCAGAGGGACCTGGTCAGGCACTGCTCTAGGAGAGGAGGTGTCCACCCACAGGTAAGCGAGCTACCTCAGGGGGCCTGTTATGAAAGCCACTTTGAGTGAGCTCAGGTGTGATGCCAGTGCCACCTTGGACTTCGCAGGTTCCCTGCCAGCAAGAAGGCCCTCGAAGATGCAGCCCCTTGGCCCTGACTCCAGCCTGAGCGGTAAGATTTACTACTTTATAAACTGCCCATTCTGAGATGGTCATGGGGAAGGGACTAGCAGGAAGAGCCTTTATTCTTGTTATGGTCCAGGTTGAGGTCTGCCATACAAGAAGTGATAGCAGTGATGGCACCACCTCTGGGCCATAGGTAGGCACCAGGGGTGGGGTAAAAGCTGGAACAGGGCTGGCCCACAGCAAGGGCCATTAGTCTCTGGGTACCCTCTGCTTCCAGCCCAGAGGCCACCACCAAAGAGGACTGGCCGAGTTCTAAAGCCAGCCTGAGTGGGGCAGAGCCCCCGCGGACATCACAGCATGCTGTAGTTTGTCGGGCTGTGTCTGGGGCTGGAGCTCCGTTGTCCCAAGATGGCCCCTCCGCTGTACGCAGACAGGAAGCAAGGCTCCCACCTGCCGTGCGCAGTCCTGGCCTGTTTGGTGAAGCGTGGTTCCCACCCGGGTCTGCACTGTCTGTCGTGTCCTCTCCATACCTGAAAGGGCATGCGTCTCCAGACGGTGACATCTGTAAAGCTCAATTGTCTCAGGAGATGTCGCTTGTGAAATTAATTCAGATAGGCCTGCTCTGAATGCTGTCACCGGGGTGGAAGGGGCCAAAGCCTGAACAAAGGCAACTTCCAACTGGCCCTCCACCCCCAGCCAGGAGGGGCCCACGCCCGCCCGCCTGCTTCAGTGCCTCCCTGGCTCATCTGGTCCCTGCATCCCTGAGGACTCTGGGGTGACCCAGAGACAAAAGGTTCCACTGAAGCTGGGAAGGAGGAGGGATGGGAATAAGTAGCCGTCACCTTGGAAGAATGCAGGCTCATTATCTGAGGCTATTATGACCTGGGAGCCGGCCTGTGGGCCTGGGTGGGGGTGGGGTCGAAGGTGGGGGTGGGGCCTGAATGCAGCACTCAGGCTGGGGAGAAGGGGCAGCATCCTGTGAAGGACCCACTAAACACGGAATCCGCAGAGGGGGCTTGAAAGGCCTTGGGCTGCCTGGCAGTGCTCCGGCTGCCTCTGTGGAGAAGGTTGTGACCATGCTGGGTGACACTGGGTGAGAAAGGACACAGGTGGAGAACAGGAAGGAAAGAACATCAGGAGCAGGAATGCGGGAGCCTGGCAGGAAGGCAGACGAGTTAGCTTCGGTGGCACCTACTGTAGGTGAAGGCTGGTTGCCACCAGGTAAATGGTACCTCAATGCTTCTGTGTGCAATAGTGAGCACTACAGTAACAGGGATGCTTTTGGCTCTGGTCACCCAACAGCTTTGTGAAGAGTTCACTCCCCGTGTGCCTGCTGCTCAGCCGGAAGCCAGCAGCTGAGAAATGGCTCTGGGTCAGGAGTCTGCCCAGCTGCCTGGGGTAAGTGGTCGTGGACACCCAATGCCAGAGTCCTAGCTGCTGGGAAGAATGCCTGCCATGTTTTTTTCTAATTAGTAGTATTTGACTTTGCTGAATAGGAAACCCAGTGCCTCACAGATGCTAGGTGAGTGCTGTGTCACTGAGCTCTACTCTAGCCCTTGTAATTATTTTAAATATTTAAGGGTATGTTCCTGCCGTACACTGCCCTGGCCCCTCCTTTTAATCTGTGTAGGAGAGAAAGCCCTAAGGAGCCCAGAGTCCGAGCATAGGTAGAGCTTGCCTTCTAGGCCGGGAACAGCTCTCTTGGACAGACCCTTGAAGCAGGCACTCCCCATGGTGAGCCCTGGGGAGGGACACCTGCTCCTCCATGTTTCCAGGGCCTCTGAAAAATTGATGCCGACTGTGCCTTCTCCCATAGCCCCCAGAGGGCGCTGTACTCCACCTGCAATAGGTCTGCTGGGTCCCCACAGGGTCCAGAATGGGCATGCAAAGCTGGAAAGTGGGGCTTTCCTCAGACTGGCTCCTACAGGTCATTGGCATCTTTCAGCTCAGTCCTGGCATGACTGAACCACGGCCACTCTGGGTCAGGTTCCCAGGGACCTTAGGAGTTTTTCTTTCCTCACCGAAAACCATAACGGGCAGGTCCTAGAAAAACCTTGGGTAGGAGCAGTGAGGCCGAGGTCATTGTTAATGAATGTTTATTGTTAATAAAACCATGGTACATTTACAGTAAGTGACAACGTTAATGTATAGTTACAGTATCATACAATATTACAACAATAAAATAACACCTCTTCCTTTTGTACATCCAGCTCAAACAGCTAGTTGAAAATATTTTCCAGATTGCAAACCATGGGGGCTTTTCAAGATGACAGAAGTGACACTTGAACCACCCAGGGCTTTTGATGAATAAATAGTTCCTGTGGTGCAGCCAGGCGGCACCCAGAGCAAGTTGTCCTTGATGCCATCCCAGTGTGTCTGCCCTCACGGGCCTGGCATGCAGCCGAGGGCCCAGCCCTTCCCCACACCGAGGCCCTGTCCTTTCCATACCAGAGCTGTAGTACCCAGTGAGAAGGGTGCCAGCTGTCTGGTCCTGAGGTAAAGGGACCTTTCACTCTGGAGCCTGGACCACAGAGGACACGGTGGCCCTCAGGCCTAGCTCCAGGCCGGAGTTCTGAAATGCACCCCTTTACTCCAGCCTCTCACAGCAGCGGCAAAGCCACGGCCACCAAGACCCCACGCTGTGCCCCACACATCCTGGACTTGCCAGCCATCAATGGGACAGCACACTTCAGACCTCGACTCCATGGAACATGGGAAGACCGAGCCGGTCGGGGCAGCTACGCCACACCACACATCCGGAGGCACAGCCTCCCAGAGGGTAAGGCCAGGGCTGCAGGCAGCCTTTCTTCTGCGAGCAAGGTCCTAGCTGCGTTTGGGGCCTGGGCTCAGAGGTTACATTTGTAAGCGGCCCAGGTGGGACAGGAGGGGCTCAGAGCAGAAGGGGAACACGCTGTGCACCGCTGGGCCACACCCCTTTCTTGTGAACAGATGGGGAGCTCTGGGGCAGGGGGCGTGGCAGCCGCTCACACGCGGGAGGTGACGTAGATCGAGTGCACGCGCTCAGCAAGGGTGCTCTGCAGGTCCTGCAGGGGGTCCAGGCCCTGCACCTTGCTGCTGCGGCCGTAGATGAGCTGCCGGAAGGCGTCCTGTTCCAACAGGGCCTTCATGTGCTTGAGGAAGAAGCCCTCACAGAACAGGGCCAGTTCTGGGGCGTTGTGGATCTGCAGCAAGGAGAGGAAGGTTGAAGTCGCTGCCTGGTTCGGCTCCACCTGTGCCGTCCCAGGGCCCTGTCTGCTCTTGAGACCACCTCCCCTGAATTCTGTCTCTGAGCATCTCTTGGGAGTTCCAAGTCTGCCTGTGCCATTGAGAAAGTTCTGCCCATGGCCCTGTCGTTTCCCCCGCCTGTATCACGTGGGTAGTGCCCTGAGTGACAGCTATGCCCTTCGGGCTGGAAGCTCCCCCCTAAGCACAGGAGGCATGCTGCTGGCTACTGCATCCATCCCTGGCTGGCATGCGAGTGCTCGCGTGGCAAAGGCTCAAGGCCTGCGCTGGATTAGGTGTTTAGGTCAGTCTCCGTGTGGCTCCCACAGGGCTAAAGTTCCTGTGCAGGAGAGGCCGGGAGTCCATGGACTCAACCAGATAAAAAACGGTGAGAGCCGACAGCACTCAGGGCTGTAAGGAGATGAGAGCTGGCAGTGTGGGCGGTGACATGGGGCATGTGGGACTCTGGGCCGGCTTCTGTGCACAGTGCTCTAGGAGAGCCTTACCACACAAGCCAATGGTTGTCACAAGTGTCAGGGGCAGTGACAGGCTGAGGGGAGGGACAAGTGAGTGGTACCCTAGGTGCCTCACTAGTGTGGCTGGGGTTGGCTTATTTTTGTGAACACGGTCTCGCTGTGTAGTTCAGGCTGGCCCTGAGCTTAGCCTCAAACTCACATCACAGCAGTTCTCCTGCCTCTGCCTCCTGAGTGCTGGGATTACAGGTGTGAGCCACCGTACTGGGCACTGGAGATCAAACTTGAGACCTTCTGCTTGCCAGGCAGATGCCAGAACCACTGAGCTAAAGCCCAGGCCCAGGATTGGCTTTTTTATGTGCAAGGGGTGGGAAAACTTTATAGGGCTCAAGCAGGGAGGTGACATGGTCCTGGCACTTTGGGAAGAATGGTGTGGCTTGCAAGGTGAGGACAGGAGCTGGAGGGAACAGGGAAGGCTTGGGGAGAGGGCAGAGGGGAGGAAATTGGGGAGCCCTGAAGAACTGAGTTGCCCTAGCTCAGCTTCTTGGCCAGCTCCTGCAGCCCGGGGGTGGTGGAGCAGGAACGGCTGGTGGGCTACAGCAGGCTGCTGCCTCCCTGTCACACCCTGTATGGCTCTGTCCCCTACCTTTCCTAGCCTGGCCCTCACCTTGGCATATTTGTAGGTGTGCACGGCGCTCTCCACGCTGAGGGTCTGGGAGCACAGGATCTCGCAGTGCCTCTGCAGGGCGTCCAGCTGGAACAGGCTGGCAGCTGACAGCAGCTGGAGGGGGGGAACACAGGCCATGCTGCTCCTCCCTGGCCCTCCAACCCTGTTCCTTTCTAACCCACAGGACCCAGGAGGCTGAGCTCCGTTAGGTGCCAGCCAGGGAACCCTTTTCCTCTTCCACCCTCCAAGTGCTGCGTTCCTGGGAGCGGGGCTGAGCGGGCCCTGTCCCTCACCTCCAGGATGTCGGCGGTCGGGATCTCCATGGATTCGGTTCCCCCGTAGTACAGGTACTGCATCATCAGCTGGTGGGAAGAGGCCCGTGTGAGTGGCAGGCTGGTTCCCCAGGACTGCGCTGGGTGCCAGGTTGAGGCCTGCTCCTGCCCACTCTGCTTTCCTTCCAGTCTGAGACGGCCCATGAGCCGGGCAGGCAGACAGCTGGCTCAAGTCCCTCAGGCTCTGCCACCCCCTCAGCACAGGCTGCTCACTGCTTTCAGGCAGAACTTTACAGCTGGCGTCAGGAGCTACCTGAGGGGACAGTGGTCTAACTCTCTACCCATCTGGGCACATCTGACCCGGAGCGCACTGGGCTGCCTGGCAGAATGCCAAGGCTCTTGGAAACATGGAGGGTCCGGCTCCCGAAGGAGGAGAGCTGTACTGAGGTCTGTTACCGACTCTGCCACCTCGCTGCAGCTTGGTGAGGGAGGTTCCCAGTTGGAAAAAGAAAAAGCCCGCTGGCTAAAGGAACAGCCACACACAGTGCTGGCGGGCTTGTGTGTATAAACAGGGCCCAGCCACAACCGGCTCTGTCAGGACCTGCCCTTGAGGCACCAGAGGGTCTAGGAGGATGCCAAGGAGACGGCAGCCTCCCTGCAGCGCGGCCCTGGCTGGAGCCTGTGCCCTCTTTTAATCGTCCTGCTGGTACAGTGCCAGCAGGACAAAGGCACAGGCACCAGCTGCCCTGCGCTGAGCACTGGGAGTAAGTAGGCAGGTGCGTCGGGTCTTGGGGCTCCTTTGGCAAAGCCCTGACCAGGACTCCTGCGGCCCACAGCATGCTACTCCCCTTGTGGCCTGGAAGGCGGCCTCCTGCCGGGCTGAGGGAGCCGATTTGGCAAAGCCTAGCCGGCTGGGAGTGTGGATGCATCTGTGGTCTCAGCAACCACAGAACAACTGTTGCTGGAGCCTTGCTGAGGCCTGGCTGGACAGCAGCAGAGGTGGGTTAATTTTATACAAGCAGCAGCCCAGGACTGATGCGGGTCACCTGTCTCCCGAGGCAGGTACCCTGGGGGGCTGGGGGGGCCACTGCAGGAAGAGTGACTCGGAAGCTGAGGCCTTGGCTCTCCCTGGACCCCTAGGGTTGATTGACACTGACCTCCACCTGGGTGCTACCCGCTGGGCACAGTGGCTTTGGATACTGTCGGTTATACAGTGGAGACCAAGGCTGCATGTGTGTGGTACTGGGGAACTGAACCCTGTGTGCTTGTGCTGACCTACATCCCCCCAGCCTTTTATGACAGGATGTCAAGAAATTGAACTTGAGATCATTCTGCCTCAGCCTCTCAGAGTTGTGGGATTACAGGGATGTGCCAGTTAATATCTGATCTCCAATTACTTGTTAAAATGGTAATATTTTCGCTGTGGGGGTGAAGTATATTAAAGTTTTGCGTTTTTAAATTTTAGATGTGACTCCCAGGAGCTCCCTGGGCCTCTGTTTCCTTCCTTCTGGCTTTTGTAGGGAGCCTTGACCCTGGATGGGTGGCTAACCTGTCCTGTCTCAGCACAAGCGCAGGAGTGGAGGTCCAAGGATGCACCTGAGATGACGGCCACACCGAACCCGGGCCTACGGCTGGGCTCTGGCCCAGACCTCTCCCACCAAGCCCAAGAAACCATTGGCTGCTAAGGGAGTCACCTGCCCACTGTGGCCACCAATGCCCACTGTGCCCTGGGACCGGCTTCCTGGCTCGGATCACAAGTTCACTCGTGCGCCAGCTCCTCTGGACTTTGTGCCTGTCGGCAGACAAGTTGCTAAAGCTGCCCTCCCCGGCTAGTTGGAGGGGCTGGGGGACGGCCTGCTCTCCTGCCAGCCTCCCTGCATGTCGCCCAGCCATGTCCCAGGGTTCCGCCGCAGCTGTTGCCTGGTTCCCACTCAGCCCTTTCCCCACCTAAGTGCAGATGTAACCTTTCCGCACGTCCTGGGGTTGAAGCCGGGTGCCGTGACTTCCCGAATCCCTAAAGGCTGTGCTGTGAGGCTCCAGTGAAGACCAGGCTCAGCACTCGGAAGCTCCCCTAAGACAGTGCTCACAGCTTCCTGTGCCTAGAGCCTCTAAGAGCTTCCTGTGGTAAAGTTCAGGCCCTTGATGTTACAACTCCTCAGAGCAGCTTCAACTCGCTTCCACCTGTGACTGGGACGTGCTGTGGACTATAGGACTGTGTGCTCTGCCTTCTTCCTGGAGCTGCTCCTGACCTCAGCCAGCCTCTGCTGCTAGAAGAAGCTCTGTCCTGTCCCTGCATGTGAAAGAGACACGTCTTTCCTGCACCCGCCCTGAGTGTCTCACTGAGGGAGGCCTGCCCCTAACAGCTGTCTCTACCCATACATGGTTAACTGTAGGGCAAATACAAAGAAACCAGTCATTTCCTTCTCTTCTGTGAGGTACTGGATTCAGGATCTCAGCCCTGACCTCCATCTCCCAAGTCTGGAGACCCGAAAGGTCTTGACCTTGCCTACCCTGGCTGGAGTTCCCGGTAGGTGACAGCCCATGTTCTGCGGAGCTATGTGCCCAGGAGCTCTGGCCTGGACCTGCAGACTATCGTGGGCTCCTGCCAGGCCAGCTCTGGTTCCTAGGCAGCCCACAGGCTCTGAGGCAGGAGGCGTGGGCTTGGCCCGGGCCTGCATGTCCCCCAAACTCTTTCTGATGCGCGTTTGCTGGTAGCTGACTCAAATACGAGTGCCTAAGGTTACGTGGGGGCATGTGTCTGTCTCCTTGTCTTTCTGTAGGCTGCCCTGATTGTGGGTTCCCTCAACACCAGAAGATTGGGCTACCTGACCCCAGATAGATAAGGCTGAGGGCAGGCCGTCCCCAAGAAAAGCCTAACCAGGCCCACTCACCTGGAAAATGTGGTACTTCATGTCACCGATCTCAATGGTTTTGTTGCTGTCCCCATCCTGTTCTGATTTATTGGTCATTAGCGTCTTAAACCTGAAGCAAAAGGGGCAAAAGAAGGTGAGGATGTGACTTTTTCTTATCCCTGTGCAGCCACAGCACCATCTGTCATCTGACCAGGAACCGGGGGGACAGTGCACTTTAAAAATGATTAGTGTTTCCGAAGTAACTTGTGGTTGGTGACATTTACATATCGGGGCTGAGCTGTTCTGTCCCCTCCACCCCTCTCCATCTAGTGACTGACGCCGGTGGCAGAACACTAACTCTCCACTCCAAAACCCTACCTCGGGAAGGACAGCGCCCGGGCACTTCCTGTGGGGCGGGGGCTGCAGGGTATCGACTCCGCCAGCCTCTGCTGCAGCTCCTGTTACCTATGGTGTGGGGACCTGGTGACCCCAGCTTGCCCACCTGTTGGAAGCTGTCACTAGGAGGACTTTGTGTGCATAAAACAGCTTTCCTTCCACTAGGAAGGTCACATCCGACATCTCCTTGTTGTTCAGGAAGTGAGGATCTGTGGATAGAAAGAGGAAGGAGCCTAAGTCTGCTGTTAGAGTTTCTAAGAGGTGGGGATGGGGCAGGATTGAACAAAGGCGAGAAACTGAGGCCGGGGGTGCTGGGGCGGGTGTGGACAGGCCTCACCTAGCCTGGCTGGCAGCGTCTTCCGGATCTCCGGGATGCTGGGGATGGGGCTACTGCCATAGCAGTGTGTGAAGATGGCAGCCAGCTGCTGGATGACAGAGTCGTTCTGTTGGGGGGAAGGCGGAGAGGGCCGTCAGCTCACCCACTGCGGCCCTCTGTTTACAGCTGCGGCCACGTCAGGCTAATTTCAAAGGCCCAGGCTGGGCGTGGAGCGGCTGCTGTCTTCTGTTCCTGCTGGAGCTGGCTTGGTGAGAGCTAGTTCCTTCAGCGATTCCTCAAATGGCTTTTTTGGCTGGACTCCAGCACAGACAAACCCACGGCCTCGACCCTTTGCAGCTAGACGCTGCGAGGCTGTGTGTGCGGCAGCCACATTTATCTGGCTGTGTGTGGGTTGTGTCGGGGCTGCGGGCCGCTCGGCCCCACTCACTTTGCTGGTCTTGAGGATGTCGAACATGAGCTGCAGGCCCTCGGTCACCAGCTCCTCGTTGTACTCCTCCTCCTTGATGGAGCCGAAATCCCGCAGCAGGCTCTGCACCACTGAGTACCGAGATTGGGAGAACGAGGTCCGCAGAGACTCGAGCCAGATGTGCAGCTTCCAGGGGACACCTGGCCAGGTGGAGAGGGTGGGCATCGGTCACCTCAAAATGGCGGCCCTGGTGCCTGCAGAGTGCTGTGCCCCATCCGCCCTTGCCGCCTGGCCCATCACCATATGCCGGGTGACTGCTGCTGCAGCCATGGAGAAAGGTCTATCTAACTGGTCCTGAGAGGTGTCACTGATACAACCCCAGTGGTACAGTTTGGCCTCTAATGCCTGGAGACTTGCCCAGTGCTTGTTGAACCGTAGGATCGTTTGCTGGGGAGACCCATTAACTCTGGAGGGGTAGTCAGGTGGACTTGGAGGCCCGGAAAATGTACAGGCCTTGATACCCTCTCTCCGTCTTGCACAGAAGCTAGGAATGAACCTGCTCTTGTGGCGGAGGTGTCCTCACTGATCACTGGTCTGTGGGGGCACATCTGGGGCATGGCATGACTGTACCAGCTTCTGGAGTGTGTCAGGGCCGCAGTGTAATTTAACACTGCGGGTGAAGTTCATGACAAAAGCCAGCCATCTTCCTGGTAATTCAAGTGACAGCTTCTCACTCCCAGCCTGACTATGGATTGAGAAGGTGCTATTTCTCAGGGACATGATGTGTCAGCGACCTGGGGTTTTGACTGCGAGTGGGAGTGGAGGCCACCCTGCTGCTTGCTGGGGGTTGTCCATGTGCACAGGGCTTCTGAGAATGTGGACCAAGGCCTCCCAGGGGCCAGCTCGAGCTTCAGGTGACATCATCCCATTCTTAGCTGAGGGTTTCCAGCCCCAAAACCACAGAGGGGAGGGAACCGAGACCCAGAGAGATGATGCAGCGCACGGCTAATGCATCTGGCTCACGTCTGCCTGAGCAGCCTCCCTTGAGGACACAAACAGGCCGGATTCCCAAACCCCGGGAGAGCAGGTGACTCATGATATACTCGGGACACCTGAGACTCCCAGTGCTGCGGGGAGGACCTGCCCGAAGAGTGAGGGCTATCGCGGGCCCAGAGCACTTCTTGTCATGGTGATGCGTGCCTAGCCATTAAGCTGTGGTTCACTCTATCCCTCGGCCTGGCCCAGCCCTCTGTCCTGCTGGAGAGAGTGCATGCTTAGTGCATGTGTGCGCCTTACCCAAGGCCCGCAGCTCCATGGTGATGTCCACATAGCCGTGCTCAGCGCTGTAGTACATAGCCTCCTGCAGTGCCTTTGTGCGGGTCCGGCTCAGCCGCACCGGTCCCTCGCTGCCACTGCCCTGGCTCGATGCGTCGCTCTCCTCCACGCCCTCAGCCAGGATCTCTTCCAGGGACAGCACGTCCGCTTTGGCCTGCTGTGGCTGAGTCAGCAGCTTCCTCAGGACATTCCTGCAGGCCAAGGAAGAGGGTGAGGAGGGGCCCCCTCTAGACTAGAGAGGCCAGGAGGGTGTCAGGGACCCAGGCGGCTACTGTCCTGGTGTCACTAAGGGCTCACAGGCAGTGGAACAGAGCCCTGCTGCCCTGACCCTGTGGCCTCAGGCTGTGACCCATCCGAGTCCTCACTAGCACCGTCCCCTCTGGGCTGACGTTAAGCCGATGTGTAGGCACTGAGCGTGCCAGAGCCTGCTTCCAAACATGGCAGCGTGCACGAGTCAGACGCAGGCTTGGTGTGGTCATCTCCCGTTAAGAGCAACCTGACACAAATGTCACATCTAGCTCTTCGCATGCAGGACATGAGACCTGATAGCACATTCCATGTACTGCCGTGTTCAGCCCCAGGAGACTGCAGGCACTATTTCAGGTGACAAACATGTGCTCAAGACCACACTAGGGTCAGTACCGACCCTCCACCTGTAGCCTGTGGCCCTGGGGTGGTTGTGGCACAGACAAATCTCAAGGATCACCTGGATCGATGGCTGTGATCCAGGCCTGCTGTTGTCCTGTCACAACCTAGGCAGGTCCATCCGTGGCCTATAGGCATCTTCCTGGCTGAGCCATGCGTGTGTGCATGGGTACCCTGAGGCCACCATGGCCATCGCAGGACCCCAGCAAGCAGGCAGGTGGTGTACGAAGTGGGCCCTGGCAGCTGGGCAGTGGCTGTCTTTCCAGAAAGTGGCTCTGGGCATGGGGAGGCACAGGCCCAGCTCCAGTCTACCAGGACCTCTCTGAGCCACTCCGACCTGGAGTCTAGGCCTCGCTCTGATACTGCTGCCACCAGGGGATCCAGGCTGGATGGAGTCTATCCTAGCATCCCCAGGTCACCCGGGACAGGCATACAGGGCAGGTACCTGTGGCCGTGGGCAGCCGAGTGGCTGAAGCAGTTCATGTCCTCATGGAGGGAGGAGGCCATGCCGCTGGCCTCCAGCGTGCTGAGGAGGGGGTCGGCGCCCCGGCTCAGCAGCAGGCTGACCAGCTCGTAGTTTCCTGGAAGACAGGGGAGATCTGAGGACGATGACAGGGTGATTCGCCACTGGGGCCAAAGGGAAGGTGGGGGAGGGAACGCTGAACTGGCAATAGTGAGGAAAGCCCCAGCTTCCCTTCCTTCATCTGACAGCACAGGCATTAGGAGATGGAGGGAGAACGCTGGCTGTGTCCTGCCGTGGTCCCCTCCTGGGCTTGCAGAGGGAAAGGTCTCCTGCCCTGCTGGCTCACTCAGTGCTTAGTGGGGTGCAACAGAGGGTCCAGCAGACACCCCTGTGGGGCCCACAAGGATCGACTCCAAGGCCCCCACAGAGAGGGTGTGTACCTACCAGCAGCAGAAGCCAGCTGCAGGGGTGTCTCTGCAGAGCTGTCCTCACCGCTGTTCACTGCTGAGCCTTCCACATGGGCGCCCGCATCCAGCAGCAACTAGCAGGGGCACAGAGGGGAAGGCATGGCTCAGCGGGGCAAGGCTGCGGCTGGGAAGAGCCCCAGCAGTCCGGCTGCGGCTCTCCAGGTGTGTGGTGTGATACAGCTCAGCCTGGGGGCTGAGGAACTAGAAGCACAGAAGCGCTGTCACCCTCAGCTTCATGCCGCGGGGCTGGGCCAAGCCTCTGAGCTCTACCTCTGGGTATTTCTCTCCATGCTTTCCTGCCAAGCGGCCCTTCTAGGACTTCTTGAAGATGGACAGAATAGAAATGTCACTCAAACTACAGGGCGAAACAGGTGCTGGGAGGCAGCAGTGTTGGAAAGAGTGCAATGCAGTGCTGGCCCCTGACCACTGAGTGACCTGAGGCCAGTGCTTCAACTCTCCAAGCCTCTGTCTTCCCATCTGCAAACTGGGAGTGAGGCCTGCCTTGCAATGGTATTGCAGAGATGAAATGAAACAAGGTCACATGCCATGGACTTAACAGCAGCTCAGGCTCCTCCCTGCAGAGATCCAGCAGCTTATGTGCTGGCAAGAGGTGGGGCAGGACAGGATGTCACGCGCTGTCCAGGGCAGCGAGTGCTGCTCCCTATTTTACCAGGGGAAGGTTTGCCAGTGGACAGCGGGGCAGGGTTAACACACCCAGCAGCCGGGCCAGGCAGGCTGTGCCTCGGGGTGGGGTGTGTCTGCCTCCTGCTCCAAGGAGGAGGACTCGAGGTTCCCAGGCTCCCTGAGACACGCCCTCCTCAGGCGCCGCTGGAACAGATGTGAGGAGCCCGCTGACCTCCAGCTCCTCTGTGGGAGACTCGTCAGTCAGAAACCGCCATGCCCAGGCTATGGAGGCGGAGTCCGCCCATGGAGATGAAACTGGGCACCAGTCCAGGCCCGGCTCAGCTGGGCTGCTCAGGAGTGTGGTAGCTGCTGCTCAGGCCCAGTGTGGCCATGTCCCTACTATTGACCAGGACACGTTCCCTGCCCTTTGAGGCCTTGAGAGGGCATTACAGGGACTTCTAGGGTGTGTGTGGGGGGGGGAAGGTTGCTGGGAAATGCTGTGGCCTCGGGTCTAAGAACCTGAAGGCCAACGCCATGCTGGTAGTGGCCCTGCTAATATGCAAAGCAGCTCTGCCCAAACTTTCTCTTCTACAACCACACGCGCTGCCTTCCCAGTGACAGCTACCCAGGCCCCAGGAGGGACCCTGTGTGGAGCCGGCCCCGTTGTGGAATCATGAGAGAACAGGAGGAGTGAGGGGTCAGAGAGGGCTAGAGTGAGAAAACCAAATGGACTTGCACAGGTCTTTGCCAAGAGCAATTCAGATGTGGGACTCCATACTGCTTAGGTCTGGGTCCTTTTACTTGGGCAGTGCTGAGGATAGAAGCGGCCTCACATATACCAAGTAGTTCTCTGCCACTGCGCCAGCCCTTGAGGCAAATCAGGTGGTGTTGTCCTGGGGATAGTGAGGCAAGGCTGGGGCTGTGCTCGGGGCCCCGCCCACTTGGGGAGGTGGGGAAGCTCACCTGGACAACAGAGATGTGTCCGTGCAGCACGGCAAATGTCAGCGAGGTCCAGTGTCGGCTGTCAGGGTGGACAGAGGGGTGCCTGAGAGAGTTGTTTGGAACCTGGAAAACAATAATTGATTGGTGTTTCCAGGGTAAGTGATATCTCTGAGCAGGTGGCAGCAGTGCACTAGCTAGGAGGGATAGTGAATAGGGGCCAACTCTGATTGGTAATGTCTCCCTGGAGAACTGTTGGGCAAAGCTCAAAAGGAAAGGGTGGGTGCTCAATTAGTGATGTCTGCTGTGGACAAAAATGGAACAGCAGGGAGCACTTCATATATGAGGGAGGCAGAGCCAGCAGTATTTGAGGATGACTGGGGAATAGAACGGTGGGTGTTCTCTGCACTCAGACCTCTTAGTTTGCTCCCTGTTAGCCCAAATCATGGAGAAATTTCTGCATCTTGCGTTTGTAGCCTTTGAGACACATCTACCCAATTGTCCAAAACATTGCATTCACCTGGCTGCCAGAGACCTCAGGCTGGCCTCTCACTCAGGGCCTGGCTCACCTGGATGTCCAAGTTTGCTCCAGCATCAATCAACATTTGGACCATGGCTTCATCCCCCGCAGCACAGGCATACATCAGTGGCGTCATGCCCTGCGTGAACAGAAGGTGGGCGCTGAATCCACCCTGGGCCTCTGCCAGAGGAACCCTGGACGCAGTGTCCCACCTGAGTCAGCTCCTCCTCCTCAGCCCTTCTCCTTGTGCTTTCCCGGCCCCCTGGACACGGGACGCCACAAAGTTAAGTAGGGGGCATTTACGAGCACTGTGGAAGGCAGAGGTGGGGAGGCACAGGCCCTGCAGCCAGCCTCAGGTGCACACAGGTAACTGCAGACTTGGTCCAAGGGCCTCAGCCTCATCTTTAAAGGGGAACCCTGTCTGCCGCATAGGCTTGCTGTGTGAGTTCGTGTGTAAGGTGTGCGGTACAGGGTGAACTAACTAGACAGTACTATTCTGTTGTCATACACAGCCATCCTAGTCCGGGTGTGGAAGGCTGGAGACAGTCAGGCCGGGCCTCATTTACCCTGTGCTACTCCTGCAATTGTCCCATCTTGGAGGTGAGGAGAACAGGATGAACTGCCCAAGGTCACATGACCAACCAGAGGAGAACTCGGACTGGACCCCAGGTCCATGTGTGCTGTGAAGTCTGTGCTTCAGGGTGCCACTCCAGGAGTGTAGAGCCTTCTAGGGCTTCTCTGAAGGCTGCACCTCGCTTCCCCCAGGTTTGGGGGCACAGTAGGCATGGTTGCCTCCCCTGTTGGATCTTCTAGTGGCCCGGAACCGCAAAGGTAGGTGGAAGACATGTATTCCACAGCTGGAGCCTGGCGAGCATGTGTCTGACATTCTGCAATGGCTCTGTGTGCGCATGCGTGCATGTGGACAAGCTCTTCTCAACTCACAAATCCTTGTCCAGTGTTCAAAGATAAGAAATAGCTTGCGATGCATCATGGGGCTGAGGCGTGTTTACCAGCACATCATGATATAAACATCAAGCAGCTTTAAGGAACAGCAGGACGGGCATTCGGAGAAAAGCCAGGGGCAGCATAATGCAGCTGTGGCTTTGCTTCATCCCTGTGTCGACACAGTTGACTTCTTTATTCTCTGAGCATAGGTACACAATTCAGAGTTTTTTGTTTTTTGTTTTTTTTGAGACAGGGTCTTGCTTTGTAGTTCAGGCTGGCCCTGAGCTCAGGCTCAAACTCACATCACAGCAATCCTCCTGCCTCTGTCTCCCAAGTGCTGGGATTACAGGTGTGAGCCTCCATGCCCGGCACTATGCTATGTGGTACTGGCTGCTGCTGGACATGAGTCTCCATGGCCAGTATGGTATGTGGTTACTGGGGATCGAACCCGGGTCCTTGCGCTTGCAAGCCAGGCGCCAGAACCACTGAGCTATATCCCTGGCCCAACAATTCAGAGTTTTAACCAGACTATGGATATAGAGGGGAGACTATGTCAAAGGCGTCTCCATTTCCACTCCAGGCACAGAGGCCAATGAGGCTGCAGAACAGACTCCAGGGACCTTCACCAGAACGATCGAACGAGGTGGGTGGGGGGCGACCTGTCCACGCTGTGGGGGACTAAATCCTGTCTTTAAGCAAAGCCACGTCCACGGCTTCCCCCTGCATCACTGCAGGTGGTGGTGGTGGTGCTGGAGGAAGCTCCTGCAGAGCCCTTACCACAGGCCCCTGCAGTCCCGTGGCCTCCCCACGCCAGCCCTGCCTGAGCTGCCTCTTTCCTGGGAACACCTCCCACTCCTATCTTCCCTCGGGCTCAGCTCTACCCTCTGGCCTCACGTCTGCCTAAAATGTCACTCCTCTTGCACAGAACTGTCAGCTCGCCTGAAAGCATGGCTTAGCCCTCTGCTGTCTTACTTTCCCCATGCTTCTGTGTGGTCTTCCGGACCACGCAGTGCCGTCACGTACACAGTCAGTCAGCTCCCACAACACAGTCAAACAAGCACATGGCGACTTCCCCTGCTGATGCATCCGAGCCAGACCGCCTGGGTTTGGCCAGTCCAGCTCTGCTTACCCCCTTGTAACAGGAGGAAAGCAACCTCTGTGCCTCAGTGTCCTCGTCTATAAAATGGGCAAAGTGACTGTTTTATTGGGCTGCTCTGAAGAGTGAGAGGCACTTAGAATGATGCCTGTAACATGGTAAATGCTGTTTCTATGAGCTGATCATAGAACAATTCAAACAGAAAGCTCAAGTTAAATTCTCTTTAAAGCTGTAAATCACCTCCAACATTTCTTATCCCCTCTGCTTCATTTTACTCCTTAGCTTTTTTCTTTTTGTGGTAATGGAGACTGAATCCAGGGCCTTCTTACTAAGCTACATTCACAGCCCTTTTTAATTTTTAACATTCTGAGACAGGGTCTTGCTCCATCGCTAAGTCACCCGGATGCTGGGATTCCAGGTATGTCTTTTCCCCATTGTCTGTTTCCTGCCAGAGTGCTAGCTGCAGGAAGGCAGGAGGCCCATGACATACCCCCGCGTGTTGGCAGTTACAATCCGGGGCTCAGTGTCAGGTTGACTCTCCCAGCCCTGGCCATCGGGGGCAGTTGCCACAGGAAGCAGAAGCCACGTTACCGAGGTTGCCAAGGGGGCCCCGGCAGTGTCTGAGCTCATGTTCCTCCGGGAGCAGGAGGTAGCTAGCTCGCCTCAGGTCTAGGACACAGGGCCTCCCCTCTAGCTGCAGCACTGTGGATTCCCGAGTGTGGTCCCTCTGCCCGGCCTGGCAGAGCTCTGGGGAGTTACCTGGTCATCCATGGTGTTCACGCCCTCGGGTCCCAGGGCCTCAATGGCCTGGCTGATGAGGTCCGTCCGCCCACAGTTGAGCATGCGGAAACCCAGGTCCTGGTTGAACTTTTCCGTAGCAGCGCGGGCATCCAGCCTCCGGAAGGAACTGAAGCAGCACTCGGGTCTGCCCAGCGGAGACCAGGACGTGTGTGAGGATGACTGTGAGGACCGTGCTCCAGTGACCCAGGCCCGCAGGGCTGACACGTGCGGTGGGGAGGGACTGGGAACTGTGTTCACATACACCAAGACTGGCCCATGTGCGCTGAGCTCTTTGGAGCTGTCAGCTGTCAGGAACAGACTCCCAGCTAAATGACCTATGGGGAAAGGGCGCCCCGAGGAGGGGGACACCAGCCTGCACAGGGACCCCCCGTGCTCCTCTGCTGGGGGAGCGGGCTGCCCCTCGGTTCATGGAATGACCACGGTGGCCACAGTCTAGTTCTTGGCTCTGTGTCTCTCTTCAAGGCTTCCTGGTAATGCCCTGAAGTACCAGAGCCCTGTGCAGCTGACCCTGCCCCCAAGGGACAGTCAGATAAGACCTGTGTCTCTGGAAGCCACACAACAGACACCCAGCAGATGGCTTCCACGGGGGTCTTTGGTTGGGTCAAGTCATGTCTAGAACACAGGCATTGGAGACCATATGTGGAGTCTGGGCTGGTCACAGGGAGCATCCTGGAAGGGCTCCAGACTCGTCACAAGGACCAACACGTAAAAAGAGGGGCTCATCACAAGGCGTATCCCCAGGAAGTGCGTAAGGAAATGGTGGCAGTTACAGACAGAGGAGAGAGGGCCACACCTTCCTGAACCCCCAGTGTGAGCATCTGGCCTGCATTCCGCACCAGGGCTGTGACCGTGCCTGTGAGGACCCCTCACAGCAACCTGACCCCTGACTCCCTCCCCACCAGGCACCAGGACTCGCGCACGGTGTGGGCCCGCCTTCCCCTCTGGTCGCTCACTTGAGTTGTCGGGGCTCGCAGTCCAGGCCAGGCAGCAGCAGCCGGGCCGCCTGCCGGATGTCACCACTGTCCACAGTGAGGCTGCGGCGGTGCTCGGCGTAGGTGATGGCCACACGCATCCACTCCATCAGCGGCGGCAGCAGCATGAAGGGCCTGCGGGGCAGCAGAGAGGTCAGGCTGGGCAGGTGCTGCCGGAGGGCAAAGGGCCCCTCAAAAGCTGGTCATCCCACCCCTCCAGCCTGTGAGGGGTGGAGGACCTGGTTATCCCCACAGAAACCCTTATCTGTCTGCATACCAGTCCATACTTGAGTCATGGGATGTCAGCAAACCCCACATGCCCTTAGGTGGCCAGCAAGAGAAGGGGTTTCCCAATGTGCATCGCTAGGACTCCTGACCCCTCCCAAAAATTCAGCTGTGGATCCGGAATGTCCTTCTCTGCAGAGGGGAGACGGTGTCTCCCGAGCAGGGGCCCAGAGCACAGTCTTCCAGTCCCAGGCTCCAAACACAGCCTTCCTCGAGCACCTGCGACCTCATCGGCCACACCCACCCCCTGAGCCTGTGTCCACCTGCAGCACCCCTGCTGCTCGGGCTCCTGACCCATGCCGGTCTGTATGTGGTGGACAGTTGCTTCCTTGGTCAGAATGGGGCTCACTGGGCCATTTGTCTTTCTGGACCAAGTTCAGGGAGGAGCAGCAGCCTTGAGTCCTATGGGCAGAAACCATCCTAGAGGTCCTTCATGACACTGAGACCCACAGTGCGGTGTAGCTAGCTGGGAGCAAGGAGAGGCCTTCAGCATTGAGTGTGGGCTTGGAACTCCAGGGGGCATCTTTCAAAGGCACCATGGTGCCACGAGGGGGCGCTATTCCCATACAATGTGATGGTGCCCTTTGCCACGTTACCCGCCCCCCCCCCCAACAGCTCTGGAACTCTGCCAGAGGTTGGGGTTTACTCACTACTGATAAAGGCTTCCTTTTGTCCTCTGCCCATCCTGGCAAGTCCCCTATGGTGAAAGCTCCTTGGCAGAGTGCTTCCTAGCCCAATAGATCTCAGGGCCCCAGCAGACAATCTCTGGCTTCATGACTCAGTGGGCGCCCAGCCTGCTCTGCCCAGAATGGCTAGTGCGCTTCCTCACCGGGTCCAGGGAGAAGACACCCCGCCCCTCACTGCTGGTGTTTGCTGACAGCCAATGCCAGCCTCCTGGCTCCTGCCTGTGTTCCCGGCCCCTCCTGATGCCTCATCCCTCTATCCTTCCTTTTAAACGACGCCAGTGAGTGGGCACCAGGCCAGGGCCTGAAGCCAGTCCCGTCCATCCTCCCGTTCCCTGGACTTTTGAGCCCTGGGCCTGCACTGTCCCTGCCACCTTTCCCGTTGGCACGTGGCTAAGTTCTCCAGCCAGGGGAAAGACAAGCACTGTCTCCTTAGCTGCAGGTGATCGCCAGAGACTGCCCCGGTCACTCATCTCGGGGCCCTAAGCTTTAGGTCACACTCACAAGCCCCAGAAGAATCAGATGTGAGTGGGAGGGTGACGCCTTCAGGAAGTTACTCTGATGTGCTGCTTCTGTCCCACAGGAAATGTACAAGTCAGTCACTTAAGTGAGTGTGAGGTGACAGGCTGAGGAAGGCTCACTGGTCCTACAGCCTCGCCACTGTCGCCAGCCAGGCCAGTACCTTCCACCAGCACACAGACCACAGTGCCTGAGGTCTCCAGCTCTCCCTGCCCATGGCTGTCTCTGTATGAGGAAGATCAACTCTCCCCTTTTCCTGTCAAGATACAATTTTACCTTCAGGGCTCAGGGCCAATGGCACCTCTTTCCAGAAGCCAAAAATCTCTTCTTGCTGAGACCCATTACGACCCCTGGATTCTCTTCTAGCAATGAATGTGACTCGTCTTCCTGATGAGTCTGTTCCTTCTAAAGAATCTGCTTTCTCCAAAATATGCTCAGCCC
Source organism: Petromus typicus (assembly GCA_004026965.1). Taxonomy (NCBI): domain Eukaryota; kingdom Metazoa; phylum Chordata; class Mammalia; order Rodentia; family Petromuridae; genus Petromus; species Petromus typicus. Next base: position 25,244 of record PVIR01017141.1, read on the forward strand.
GGGGGCTGACACAAAGAGTCATCAATAAAGTTTGCTAAGTGACTAACAGTATGGATAAGTATCAGTAACTAAGGTTTTCAGTTATGTACTAAGTCATGTTTCTGCCCAGAAGAATAACATCTAATTTTCAAGGGCATGGTGTTGACTCACAAGAGTGGGAAGCCAAGACCTGATGGGGGGAACTTGTGTAATCTAGGAAGGAAAAACAATCCCATCATGAATTGTTCCTGTTTACAAGTTCTCCCTTGGTTAAAAAAAATGCTCATTTGAACCCTTCAACAAGTATTTTTGAGTTTTACAATTCTGACATTGCAAAGCTGGAAGACAAGCTCAGAGACTCATATATCAGTTTTTCTAAAACAACAAAAAGGTTTCATTTAAACCATCGGTGTTAGAGATGGATGTGTAAATAAAAAAATAATGCATGGATCTGCCAGCCACTCTTACCCACTGTGGCCGACAGCCAAGACAAAGTGCCAAGTGTGGCTGGTAGGCCTCTAGGCGGGCATCTCCCAGCTGCACCGGGGAAATCCAAGAAGGAGTTTAGGAATCATGAAGCCCAACCAGATGGTGTCTGGATTCACTCTCCTGCTTCATGTGTCTTAGAATTTAATGCATAAGAAAGCACAGAATTGGTGCCCCCTGGTTACACCAAGTTTGGCTCGTGGGCTCCATTCTACTGTCTTGCTCAGACCAGACAGTTGAGAACTACAACTCCCAGACTCCTTTGCAGCTAGGGTTCTAGATGCAATGAAGTTTCCCATGGAAGAGGCTGCTCCAAGAGCTCTGGGAAGTAGATGAGGCTGAGGCGACTTTTGTGTCCGTTTTGTTCTGTGGACTGGTCATGAAACCATGAAGTATTTTTTGGTTGGTTTCCTACAGAACATCCCTGTGGCTGGATTCTACCTTCCTGGTGCTCCTGAGACGGGTGGGAGTGGTGAAAGCCAACAGCAAAGAAGCCTTGATTCTAGCTCTGACCCTGATTCACAGATCATAGGTAGGAGTTTGAACTCACAGCTTCGGGGTGCAGCCCCTGCCTTACCTGGATGAGTTCTGCTGTCCTTACAGCCATTCCCGAGGCTCAGCTCGAAAACTGCTTCTTGAGTCTTTCCTGTGGTTCTGTTAGTCTCTACTTCCTTAAATTAAATCCCTTTCTGCTTATGATACTTAGAGAGGATTCTGTTTCCGGAATTGACTGCTGATTAGTATTTTTAAATCCAGACCAGGTCTGCCTCTAACCTGCTCCATCCCCCAGCCAACCTCTTCAGGCCTTGACCTCTGCCCTCCTGCTTTCTGGACTGTGATTCTTGGGTTGGGGATATACAAGGCAGGGGTTTCTCAGCAATACCCCCCCATGGGCTGCAGGTTCGGGCTTTTCTTTCCGGTCGCCCCACCGAGCTCCTTTCCTTGCTTGGCTGAGGAAAGCTGGCCTGCATCATTGCCGGTCCTGGAAAATCCCTATGAAAACTCCTGCCTGCAGTGGCTGTGCTGGGCCCAGCTCCCCGGAGGGGGAGGAGCAAGGCCGAGACCAGCTGGTGCATGCGCTTCCCTGGGGTCCCTTTCCTCCTCTGATCCCCCTGGGTGAGCGTGGCTGCCAGCTTGTCCATGCCAGGACACAGACATCTGCAGTGCCAGGCCGGGCAGTCCCTTGGTTCACTCCTCAGCCTTCTGCGTTTGCCCTTGGCTGGGTCTCACACCTCAGAGTAGCGGTGCTCAGGTCTTTTTGGTCTCAGGACCAATTTTATACTCCTGAAAATTACTGAGGATGTCTGACATTATGTGTGTGATTCCATCAACATCATATCACAAGTTAGCACCTAGTAAAGGTTCCAGCGCAGGAACAAACAATACACATCCTATCAGCTGTAAAATGACATCCACATCAGGTCTCACAGCCTCTGCACACTCAGGAGAAAGGTCACACTAAGAGCACAAATACTGTCTTCAGGCAAAACAGCTTTTTACCTGCTGACTCCTGAAAAACATCTGTGGGGCCTTAGTGGTCCCTAAGATGACACTGGCCGGCTGACCGGCAGCAGTGGGCATGGGGCTGAGAACTGGGTCCTGGTCACACGGGTTCCAGTGAACCTGGGGGGGTGAGGGATGGCTGGCATATGCCCTCCCGGTCCCTTCCCTGCAATGTCTTCACCCAGAGAAAAGCCTCATTCCTTCAATAAAACCCAACTGGCTCTGTAACCCTGGGCACCTCAGTACTCTCTTTAGGCATATCTTCCTAGTAAGAGGGGAGCAGCTATACCTGTTCCAAGGAGTCAAGGGCATGGGCTCTGTTGGGGCAACCACCGGGCTGCAGTCTGGTTGGTATATTCCATGTGAATTAAGCTGTGTGTTTCTGTGCAACTTCTCTCACTTCTCCCAGCCTCAGTTTCCCCATGAGAAAAAAACCGAGTCTCAATTCTTGAGCCGCCTCCCAAGAGAGCTGACAATACAGATGTAAAGTGCTTAGCTCAGCCTTCAGCCATAGTACGCTCTCTGTAGACGTTCACTGTTACTGCTAGGTTGGCCTCTGTTGATAGAGAAAACATAACAGAAGAAAGGCCATAGGAATCCGATCCTATTAAATGCCTCAGCTCCAGCCTTCTCACAGACCCGCCAGCTCCTGGCCTCTCCTGACAGCAAGTGTAAACACGTGAAGCCAGCAGAAGCCTGTGGCGAGCTGCCCACCACCCGCCCCAGCCCAGCACAGGAAGCAGAAAAACAAATGTAAACCCCGTGTCAAAACACGACCTGTAAACTCTGGTGGTACAGGCCCTGGGCCCTGCCAGCAAGGAGCCTTGGAGTCAAGAATGCTTGAGGCGAGCACAGAATCACTTGCGATCTGTGACCCACACCCCCAGTGCTGTCTGTGCCTAACTTAAATCCCCCTCCTCCACCACACAACCCGTGGCCATCGGCTTTCTGGGAGCATCTGCTAATCTGTACACAACTATGTCACATGGGAAGAGCCTCTGAGACACACCAGTGGAAACGGGTCTTTGACAGAGTCCTGTCCCTGCTGGAGGTGGGCTGGCTGAGAGCCTCACCCAAGGTTGCGCAGCCACGCTGGAAGCCACAGGAACACAGAGCCAGATGTCACTGCCCAGCTTTTCTCTTTCCTTTTCACATAATCATAGTGATGAGCCTGACGCTGTCACCTCCAGGGGCCCTTGAGGCCCCTCAACTGGACCAAGACTTCAAAGACATTTTCCCCATTTAAAAAGTAAAGGAGAAAAAGCTTCTTAAGGCCTTGGTTTTAAGAGGTCCCTGCAGCCTGGAAAAAGTAAATAAACCCTGCACCATTCCACAGGCGTATGATTTATTGGGATTACAGTCCTGTAAGCAGTTGTCTTAACAACAGGGACCAGGACACACCTCCCACTTCCAGCTCAAAGAGGCTCTGTTCTCCCTTGAGGTGGGCAGAGGCCAGTGAGCGAGAGTCGGTGTGGGAGACGCACAGGCCTGGCACTGGGCACTGGGGACCCCAGTCCAATGCAGGAGAAAGCCTCAGGCCTCTGTCCCAGACCTGAGAGTGGACTGTCTTGGGTTTGTTCCATCCATTTTGGAGCATGGGGCACAAAGACTGGATATGGCCACCAGCTGGTGGGCCAGGGTTGGGAGGCAGTGGCTCTGTGAGGGACCACCGTGATGTCTCCATCCTCAGCCCTCAAGCTCCGCCCACCCCTCAGTGGGAGGTTCAGCCAAGCTCTGGGGTCGATGGGGTCAGGCCCGAGGCCTGCTTGTTCATAGACCCTGCTGTGAAGCTTGTCGCCCCCTCTTCTTTGCCTGGCTTGCTGTCTAAGTGGGGGTGGCAGGGAACACTGTAAAGATGGCCAGACTTCTCCACTTGAGCAATGGCTCCACAAACAGACTTCGCTGGGAAGATCCGGGTTGGCACTGGAGTTCCTCTCCGTGGCTTCCTGAAGATTTACACAGAGCCACCGTGGCCCCAAACCAAGCCAAAACCTTCATGTAGAATAAAACCAACATTGTCCCACCGACGTCCTGTTCCACTCCCAGCACAAAGGAAGCAATTCTAGTCTGGCTCACATCTTGGATTAATTACTTCTTTAGAATTGCTTGGTAAACCAGAGGGGTTTGGCTCAGCGTGGAGTCAGGGCCAGGCATGTTTCTCTCTGGACCCCCAGGCTGCCTCAGGACTGGCAGATGACCTGTGGCACAAACTCTGCTAGCAGCCAGACTATTTTTGGTCCAGGTGGGCCCTTTGGTTTTCTGTGGGGAAAATACACCCTTCTTCAGACACATCTGTTGCAGATTAAAGGCACTAGATAAAACTTGCCTGGACTCACAGGTGACTTTTACTCATACTGGGGATTGAACTCGAGGCCTTATGCCTGTTAAGCATGTGTTCCACCATGAAGCTACCTCTTTAGCCTTCTGTGGTTTTACGTGTAGGGTTTAGGTGGAATTTTGCTGTGTTTCCCACATTAGCCTTGAACCCCTGGGCTCAAGGGATCCTCCTGCTTCAGCCTCTTGAGTAACAGGGACTAACAGGAATCTCCCACTGTACTCAGCTGATTAAGCATATGGATGTCACCCAGTACCTCTTCCCAGTGGGAGTCTCAGTGGCAGCTAATAGCAGTGGGATGCGAATCCAGTCACAAGACAGCTGGGGCAGCCAGAGCCTCACACATGCTGGGAAAGGGTTCTTCTGCTGAGCTGCATCCTGGCTCACTGCAGCAGGGACTCACAGGAGGCCCACCTTACATGTAGACAAGCTGATGGCAAGAGCGGTGCAGAACTTTGCTTCCCACCATGTACCTGGCCAGCGGTAGAGCTGGGGCAGGTGGTGAAGCTGGTCCAGGCTCCTGAGGGAAGCACCTCATGCCACTCAGAGCAGTCCCTGGGCCCGGTGTCACCTTCTGGCCTCATACACAGGCAGGGAGGTTCTCACCCCTCTTGTCCACTTGCTGGGAGCTGCTTCCTTCCCACATGGCTCTTGGGTGACACCAGGGCTTGCCAGGCAAGGGGAGGGGCTCCACTTCGCCTTGTATTCCTGGAGGCCCAGATGGACTCGGGTACTGGCAAATGGTACTCTTCAGATGAAAAGGAAATAATTCCCAGATAAGGAGAGCTGTTTCACATGAGAACTTTTCAGCCATAAACAACTTCCTGAGGAGTGGGAATCCCAGAGATAGGGCTCAGGCAGTTTCTGGGAAGGCAGCTCGGTAGGGGGTAGAGTTGTCACCAGGGAGGGGACACGGATGCGGTAGTTGTCTGTGCGGCTTGGTGCCCTAGTGGAGGGTACTGAGCCACCTGCACTTGGGAGCTGGGCCAGACTCCAGGTGATATCATCTCAGGTGGGAGAGATGGTCTCGATTCCAGTGGTGTCACTTCCAGCCCCTCCACTTCCACTGCTAGGTCCTGAGCACCTGCCCCATTTCTAGGGCCACAGCTTCCGAGGAGAGTGGTGGCTGGTATAGCTGGGCAGTGTCAGCTTTTCTCATTGCACTGGGATGGAGCCAAGGAGCCATACTTCCTTCACGGACCCACTGCTGTCACTGCCAGAGACCTGCTTTCTTCTTTCATGTTGGTGCTCACCGGTAGCTTCCCAGAGACCACTGCTCTTTCACCACTGAAGGCAGACAGGTGAGGTCCGCTAGCCGGTTCTCATGTACTTCTCTGTCATGGACACCGGCCACCACCCATCAGTGTCTGCCTTGGGAACATGTATTCCATGGCTCACTGCTGGGCGGAAGCAGGGATGAGGTCTTTATAGAGGCTTTCAGAAGGGTAATTCTGTTCAAACGCAGCTGCTTTTCTTGTCCTCCTGCAGCAGCGATGATGAACCTCTTAGAACTTCCAATGAGAATGAACAGCCTGCTGCGGCACAGACAGAGAGGCTGCTCTTTCAGGGTATCACAGGAAGGGCTTCTAGAAACTTCTAGGACATGAACTCATGAGACCAGCATGCATTTAAGGAGGAGGCTCCTGGCTGGCAACTAGTGACTGCATTTATGGGACTGGGGCCAGGGATAGTGGTGTGAGCCCCAACATGGCTACATGGTAGGCTCCTGGGTGGGGCCTGGCCCTGCTTTCTGACCCTGCATCCCAATAGTAGCCTCAGAGAAAGCTCTGGCATGGGCTTCTGAGAGGCACCAACAATGCCAGGATTTGCTGAGGGCCCACTGTGTGCCCACAAAGCATGCAGCCGGCCCATCTGCCCGAATGGTTACTTCTGGTCCTTACAGGCACTGGCAAGGGAGGTAGGTGGTTTTCATTTTCCAAATGTGCAGATCGAGGCTTTAAGATGTTTGGACACATGACCAAGATTACACAGACAGCCACTGGGGATCTACCTGGCCCTTGGAAACATAAAAACAGGCAGTTTCTGGGAAGGCAGAATGGGAGCTGGGATCTTTCATCATACCAAACTGCCCTCTGGAAGAGGCTAAGAGTCCCCCGGCCAGGAGAGAACGGGAAAGAGGTGGGACAGAGTACAGAGTCGCTTCCATGAACATGGGTCACACTGCCCAAAGCCCAGCGTCTGCATTCACAGCCTCATTCTGCCTGGAACGTGCCTCGGAACCCAAGGTTTCAAGAAGACAGACCCCGGCCTTCTTCCAAATCTTCTTCACACGGCATCAAAGGGGGGTCGGGTGGGGGTCTCCGGCAGCTGTCAGCAGCAGCTCGGTTTGTAAGAGAGAAAAATCTTACTTGGCTGGCAGGCAAGTAAGAGCAAGCCAAGAAACCAGCCCAGCCTGGTTCCTGATAGGCCTGAGCTTGTGTTCTGCCCCTCTCGGCAGGTCTGAGCCATCTCCAGCTTGGCCTCACAAACTGCCCCTAAGAAAGCAGAATCGCTCCCTCTGGAGCTGGGGAGCTGGGATCTCCCTGCACCGAGCACTCTCAGAACCCTGGCGGCCCTGCAGACAAAGGGGATTGTTGCTGCCCGTGTTACAAAAACACTCCACCAATGAAGGGGCCGCAGTTCCCAGTCTTCCCTTCTCTGAAGACCTGGTGGGTGCAACAATGGGGCAGGAAGTTGTACGCAACGGGCAGCCCCCGGGGGTGCTTGTCAGAGGTCGGGCCAAGATCCTGTCCTGTCGTCTGGCACTGCTACTTTCTTTGTCTGCCTCAGATGCCCAGCTTGCTCCTTCTTGGATGCTGGCACATGCCCATACACACTCAGTCCGGCCACCCAGAGCCAGCAAACCCATGTCTGATGGGAAAGAGGCCCCAGGAAGTTGGGAGCAAGTTGCCCAAGTGCCCTGGGTAGAGGAGATGCCAATGGAGAGATTCAGTTCTTCAGTCCTCTCTCTCCTGGGAAAGGGAGGGAGAAGGGGCATGGGAAGGGGAAGAGGAAGGAAGAGGGGTTGGGGGAGGGGAAGGGACTCGCCATGGCGGACAGTGTGAATTCCATACTTTATCATAAATGGATCGTCCTGCTGAGCTCAGCTGCCTCTCCCTGGCTGTGGCCTCAGCTGGCCATACCTTGGCTCCTTTTAGAGCCTCAGTCTCCTCATCTGTAGGTGGGAATGGTGACAGCTTCCTCCAGAAGACATAGTGAGGATCTGTCCTGGATTGGTGTAAAGTGCTTCTAGCCTGTGCAGAATGAATGGGATCCTCTCACTCGTAGGCACGCAATGGCAGCTCGTTACAATGGCCCTGTGGCCAAACCAATAAGCCAGGGGCCAGGGTCAGGACACAGCTTTGATTGCTTGATCTTTGATTTGATGGACAAATGAAAGCTGGGTTGTAGAGTTCTCTGAAAGCCTTAGGTGGTATAATAAATCTAAAATTTCTAGATCTCTTTCTTCAATCTTCACTGAAGTCTTGAAGCATCTGGTCTACCTCATCCTGTCACTCACCTGGTCCTGGGTACTATCTGGGCCGAGTTAAGATGAAATTAAGGTCAGGAATGGTGGAGGTAGGTGTTCAGGTGAGGGAGTGAGAAGATGTATTCTGAGTAGAAATGACTTCTACAGTCACCAATCTTTTGGATTACTTGTGTATTAAACCTACTTTAGCCATTTTAGCCCTTCCATAGGTTTATGATATCAGCAGCCACCATGTATGAGAAGCTCATTTTATGACAAGTTCTTTTCATGTGTTCCCTCATTTGATCCCCACAAAAATCCTCTGGAAGTAGGTCAAGTCATTTCAATTTCCAGCTGGAGAAATGGGGGCTTGGAAATCAGAGTCACACAGCTACACAAATGGCGGAGCAGGGACCAGACCCTAACCATCAGGTTCACTACGTATTTTATTAACTGCCTAGTATATGCTGGGGTCTGTTTTACGTCCCGAGGACACCTTAGGCACAAGGTAGGAACACGATGCTTCTGTTTTAGCAGGGTGAGGAAAGGACAGACCGGTGAGCAAACAAACACTTAACCCAAAATAACTTCTGTTAGGAAAAAACAAAGAGAGCAGTGGGGATGGTTAGGGGTAGTAGGCCCAGCACCCCACAATGCACACAACAAACAAGTCACTTTGGAGGTTAGTGGCTACGCCAGCCTGGGGGATACACATGGAGAAGCAAGTACTAAATTCACCCAATGGCTATTATTTCATTTACTTCCATTTTGGGTAAACAGATGGAAATGTAATACACAAAAAAGGAAGGGAGGAATAGAAAAAAGAGCTTAAGATTGCAAATCTTCTTGAAATGGGGAATCACAAGTCAGTAACATCAAGCCACCACTGCCATCATCTCTATTATTTGATAAGAAAACACTTTCGCAAGCTGAGCAAAAGATTAACGAGCCTGTTTCTTTAGACCTCGCACACAGCCTATCAGTGGGTGCCTCTGATTTATGTAAAGTGCTTCTTAGAGGGGGACATTCCCCCTTGTGCATCTGGAATGGAACAAAGAGGCGCCTTTCCTCCGGGGCCCCTTGTTGGGGGGGACATGTTTCTTGAACTAGGGGAGCCCCCCACAGAAGCACACGCTTGACTCTTCACTTTCCCAAGAGGAAGCGGAGGCTGGCTGGCTGGAATCAGAGTTCAGGGAGAGGACTGGACTTGGCCTGCCGAGCTCTGAGCATGCGCCTCTGGCCTGGGCAGCCGCTCACCTGCTGCCTGACCTGGAAGCATTGTTTAAACCATGTCTTGGGGGGAAAAAACACTCGTGTTTTGTATTTTTAAAATGGGCACTCATTTCTGTCATGAAATATGTACTTTGAAGCACCAAAAGTCTATGGTGTGGATTCTCTTAAACCTAAAGTATAAATAAAGAGAAAAATAAAAGGTAGTAATAGGAAGTAGGAAGATACACTGTTTTCAAAGGAAAAGGGGATCAGGAGATGCAAGGAGGGGAGAAGCAGGAAAAAGATGAAAAAAAGAAAATAAGATGTGTTACATCCAGCTCCGGGCAAGGAATGATGCAAATATCATGAACTGAAAACACATTCATTTAAAAAAAAAAAAAAAGAAGTCCGCCTGTGAGTTTGGCTGCCCACCTGTGTGTGTCTTCTGTGACTGCTCTTTCAGGCCCGGCCAAGTCCCCGATCTGCCCTGACACCTTCTCCAAGACCTTCTTGAATGCAGTGATGAAGACAAAAACTGAGCCACCCTGCGAGCCCAACCCTATGCTGCGTGCTTTGTGTACATTACCAAAACGAGGTATGCGAGGCCACCCAGCGCTCAAGCGGCAGGCCTACGATTCAGGTTCACGCAGGTGCCCGAGCACACAGCCATCTTTCTCGTCCTCTTCCACTGTCTGGTGACTTTTGCTCATTTAAAAAATTTCTGTCTTTTTATTTCCCTCATGCTGGAGAACTGGTCATACACGCCGTTCTTTAAAACTTTCTTTGGTCCCTACTCTCCTGATCAACAGAAATGGAGAAACAAGGGAAACAACGTGGGGACTGTCCCCTTCTCCAACTTTTCTGGACACATGGTCTTACCACGCAGCCTAGGCTTGTCTCACAGTTGAGACCCGCCTCGCCTTCCCTGTCCTGGGATCACAGGCTCGCGGCGCTACTCAGGCACTGTGCTCTCAGCGCCGCCATGACTGGCCTCCGTGGGAGTGCTTGTGGTGGCAGAGATATTCAGAGCTGTACTATCATCCAGGAGCGGTTATATTCCTAAGTACTTATACTACTGCGGAGAGCAGCAGTTATATTAGTATTGATATTAACTGGACAACGGGAATTTGAAATTCCCACATGTCACTTGGGAATCACAACTTAAGAAATATCTTGCTCACCTATATATCTGTGGGTGC
>PVIR01017142.1:0-35466 GCA_004026965.1 Petromus typicus
AGATCATGCATCTTTCCTTCTTTTTTTTTTTTTTTTTGGTTTTTTGAGACAGGGTCTTGCTTTGTAATTCAAGCTGGCCCTCAGCTCAGTCTCAAACTCACATCACAGCAATCCTCCTGCCTCTGTCTCTCGAGTGCTGGGATTACAGTTCTGAGCCACCACGTCCCACACTGTGGTATGTGGTACTGATTGCTGCTTGGGTGTGAGTCTCCACACCCAGTATGGTATGTGGTTACCAGGGATCGAACCCAGGTCCTTGTGCTTGCAAGATAGGCACCAGAACCACTGAGCTAAATCCCCGGCCCCATACATCTTTCCTTCTCTCATCTTGTCTGCCATGATAACTGATGTGATTAAGTTCACTTCTATCCCAGACATCACAGGTTTCCAGGAAAGCCATAACGCGAGTTGGATTTCTGTGAAGCCATACACACCATACATTTGTGCAGATGCCACTTGGTTCCATTTTGTTTTATTCACTCAATAAATATTTATTGAGTGTCTGCTTGGTGCCTGGCATCTTTGGTGTAAAGAGGAGTGGTAACCAGTTCTGCCCTCCAAACGTTCCCATATTTTGTGGCACGGAAAGCTGGGTTTTTTTGAGGCAGGGTCTCATTTTGTAGTTCAGGTTGGCCCTGAGCTCAGCCTCCAACTCACATCACAGCAATCCTCCTGCCTCTGCCTCCCGAGTGCTGGGATTACAGGCTTGAGCCGCCATACCCGGCACTGTGGTATGTGGTACTGGTTGCTGCTGGGGTGAGTCTCCACGCCCAGTATTGTATGTGGTTACCGGGGATCGAACCCGGGTCCTTGAACTTACAAGACAGGCACCGGAGCCACTGAGCTAAATCCCCGACCCTGTATGTCAAGCTCTTAAGACAACATTTTAATAAATTGCAGTGGACTGAGTAGAAGCTATCTACCACTTGGCTTTAAAATGGATTGGGAGGCCAGTAGAAAATTCAGTAAGTCTTTCATTTGAATTGAATCTCAAATAATGAAGTGGATTTCCCCACATGCAGGCAAGGAGATGAGTTTTCCTGGACCTCTTCTTGTTGAGACAACATGTGTTGACAGCACAGCTGTGTGTCAAGAGGGTGAATTTTTCATTGACCCAGGGTCAGGATATGCGTAGCTGTTTACTGAGCACCATAGTCTAATGTTAGGGTGCCCTCTGTATACCGCAACCAGCGGGCGCTCAAGTCCTTTATATAAAAGGGTAGTAATTGCAAAGAACCCACATACATCCTTCCAAACAGTGAAATCATCTCTTGGTCATCGACAATCCCTTATACACGGTAAAAACTATGCAAGTAGTTGATACTCTGGGAAATGATGAGAAGAAAGAAGTCCGTAGGTGCTCTGTACAGATGCGGTGTTTTTCACCTACATAGGGCTGAAGGGAAGGTGCGCCGACTGCGCGCGCAGGTGCGGTGCTAAGTGCTTCGTGTTTTCCTTCACTTTGTGTCTAAAACAGCCATACGGATTAGGCCGATTATCGTTCTCTTTTACCTTGAGTATAACTGATGCTTGGAGGGGCAGACTACGCAGTGAGCGACAAGCGCGGCTTTGACTCTAAGGCAACCTTTTCCGCTCTGAGCCACCCTAAATCGGCAAATGCGCACTGTGGGCGGCACAGACCTGAGGGCACAGGCAAGGTTCCCTGAGGCCAGCTTCTCAAGTATGGAAGACAGGACAGGGCTGGTAGAGACAAATATCTCTGTATGTTTACTTTTTGTTAGTTTTTCTTTGGAAAGGGTAGTTTGTTCTTGTATTTCATTTTGAGGTAGGGTCTCACATTTAGCTCAGACTGGCCTTGAACTCACTATATAGATGGTCTCAAACGCAGGGAATCTTCTTACGTGAGTCTCCTGGGTGCTGGGGTCACAGGCATGGGCCACCTATGGCCAGTAATATTTTTTATAAAAATTATTGAACCTTTTAATTTTTGGCAGAAATCTGACATTAGTGGGAGATAGTAATTGTATAAATAAAGGGTGGTGATTAGTAATCTAACATTTTAAAAAATTATTCTTAGAAAATTTGATCCCCTAGCTGGGGATGTAGCTCAGTGGTGCCACAGCTGCCTGGCCAGTACAAGGTCCTAAATTCAATTCTCTATATAAGGGGGGAAAAAAAAGAAGAAAATTTGATTTTTGTTTACTTCGAAATGCATCTTTACATATAAATGAATTTTCAGTCATCAAAATAAATCCCAGTAATGTAGAAACAAAGTTACTGGCTCTTTTCACAGATGAGCTATTTTTCCTTTAAAAAAGTAAGGACTTCAGGCAGGGGCTGGAGGCCCTACCAGGGCTGCTGGGGTGGTAGAAGGCAGTGACGCAATGCGGATAGGCGCTGCATTGGGCGACAGATACCTGTGAGCTTTTAGTAGTGAAGGGCAGGGGCAGAGGGGTTGAAGTCCTGGGGAAGCTGCTGGTCTGGGGTCCCTGGCCCCGGGAGGAGAGGCAGCAACAGACCCGGCAGTGGCCAGAGCCCAGCTCAACCCTGTTAGCTCACACTCAACCTTCACAGAGCAAGGCCCTGAGCTATAAGTCTTCCGTCCCAGCTCAGCAGCACCTTCGGTTCCAGGAATTTGCTGTGCGGACGACACCCTGGTCACGTCTCAGCCTGTGCTGTCTTATCAATCTGACCCTGACACTATATGCAAAGTTTTTAACTTTGCCTTAACAGAAAAACCTCAAACAGTAAGGACCTCAGGACGGCTTTAACCTCCAGCTAGTGTAAGGATTAAAGTTGTGATATGATTCAGACTTCAGCAGGAATTAGCACAGAATAAATTATATTCAGTTTGCATAGCACCGTTTCATGTTCTGTTTTCTCTCTGAGAGCAAATAATAAAATTTTTCAATTTGATTCTAGTACAAATATATCCATGAAGTACTTTGATAAAAAAACAAACCCAGAGGAAGTATATATATATATATATATATATATTGCTGTACAGTAACAATCTTGTGCTGGGTGTGTACTAATAAATGGACTTGGGTGCAGGTCAGAATTCAGCTGTGGGCACAGGCAGGGGTTGCATCTCCTGCACTGCAAAAGCCTTCACTATGAACTAAGTCAGCTTGTGAAGGTTTTCTAACTTTCCATTCCACAGGACTTGAGGAAGTCACTGGATGTTCTGAATTTAACATTTTCAAGTGGCAGTGGGGGTTCTTATTGGAAAAGCACAGACCCATAAAACAAGGAGTCTAGCCTTCCCAACTAACCTTGAACTCTTTCTTTGAACTTGGGTGGCCAGGCTGCCTCTGGGCCTCTTTTGGGGTCAGCAGCCTCTTTTCTGCCCTCCCTGCTCCCTCCCACCGCCTCACTTCCTGGATATTTTCACTGACCCATGGAGCCTTGAGCAGTTCCTTGGTGTTCCACCTAATTTAAACACTCCAGCTCCCCCAAGATCTCTCTGTTACCTTCACTATATCTCTAGGAAGCCAGGTACCTCTGCCTCACGTGAGTGGAGATTTAGTCTTGCTAGTGGAGCAGCATCCTGAGACTAATTCACCCTGGCTCTCAGCAAAAGCTGCAGCGACCACCAGTCCTCCAGACAGTAGGCATGGTGGCCTCCAAGGTCATCCTGGGCATCTGCTTTCCACTGCAGACTTTTTCATGAGACCCCTTCTCCCCATGTCCATCTCGGATTTGGGGGAGCACTCCATCTCGGAAGGGTCTGTTGAAGAGATTTTAAGGAAAGGGTGGGACGTGGAGAAAGGAGAAGCAAAACGAGCCAAGAAGTGCCAACATGTCCGTCAGTGGAGGAGTCTAGCTTGGATCCTGAAGATCTCCAAGGAAGGACATTCCAGGGTTCCCCCAGGCCAGCTTATCCCTTTTTCCTGTGACCTCTGCCATCCTACTTCACAGACATGGCTGCTCAACATGTAAGCCTGGGAAGGAAGAGGACTTTTCGCCCGGCAGAAAGTCTAGTCTGGTCTCGTTTCTCTGTCCCCTCTTGTCTCCTTCCAGCCTTACCCTCGACATCATTAGATCTCCTTACCCCAGCCTTGAACACCACCTCCCCACCCTCCAGAAATCCCTGGGGCATGACAATAGCACAGCCTCCTCAGAGCTGGAGGTCAAGGTCCTTGGCAAGAGCATTGCTCAGAGAAAAGTTTTGAGGTTTTTTTGGTTTTGGTTTGTTTCTTTTTGTTGAGTATTGGAGCCAGGGCCTTCACACTGAGCTCCATCTCCAGCCCTTTGAGTCTTGCTAAGTCATTAAGTCACCCAGGCTTCTGAGCTTACAGGCTTGGGAACGGGTTTTCAGTCATAGGAGATGGGAGAGGGGCAGTTCCAGCACTATCATTCATGCCTAGAGAGGAGACTTCCAGAACTGTCACCCATGAAAAGGTCTTACTATCAGCCGGCCTCAGTCACTCACTATCTGTAGGTTATAGAAATTAGTCCCAAGCCTCCTTGGGCAAGTAAAGTACGCCAATAAGTTTAACCTTCTGAGCTCTAGCCAGGTCAGATCTGCTTTGTCTGGGTGCACCTGCGTGGCAGTGTTGTGAATGCACTGTGGAGTAAAAGTAAGCCCTCACAAGCCATGCTGGGCCCGGCCTGCCAGCAGCACGTTCTCCCTTCAGTCCTCTGTCCTGTCCTCCTCTCGCATCGGTCTTGCTCTGGCCACGCTGACATCAGTATCTGGATATCTTGGCTGTGCCCTGTGTTCAGGGAGGGCTGGGCACATGGGCCATGACAGCCTGGAAGCAGAGCGTTGGGTTATCACAGTCTGTCCCTAGAATCCTTGAACAAGTAACTTAATCTCTTCCCTCTTAGCTTTCTCATATAAGATGGTTGCCATTAGCCTCACATTAGTCTCCAGTATCAAAGGGGAGGCTGAAACTTTGCAGAACAAAGATCTGACCATTAGAAAGCGGCCCCCTAGTTTCCTTAGTCCTGCACTAGAGAAGAGGCTGAGCAGGAAACAGACCCCACTGCAGAGGAGCACCGCCAGTGGGGCCCAAGGGCTGAAGCCAGGCAGCCCCTCCAGCTGGTCCAGGAGGGCCCTTGGAGGAGCAGTTTTGTAGAGGACAGGGCCCTACGGCAGCAGACTGGGAGGCGCAGGGCATGGCACCCCTCCTTATGGAAAATCCCTGGCTGACCCAGGTGGCGCATGGAGACACGGAGACACGTGTCTCTACAGGAGACACGGTGCCGGCGAGGTGTCCCTTGGAGTCCGGCCTGAGCACCTGGCCCTGAGCAGCTCTTGCTTCACTGACACCTCTGCCCGCCCCTCCCCTCCTAGGCTTCCTGTTTTCAAACCACCAATAGATGGAAAATGTGAGTGCTGCTGCTTTAACGGCTCAGGCTGGAGTGTGAGAGCTTGTGAGCTTGCCTTGTGAGTGGCTGTACACACACACGGATGTGAATGCACACACGAGAGGTTGTGATAGTGTGTATGCAGATGTGTGTGAGCGGGTGTTGTGTTTGTAGATAGTGTGTGTCCATGTTTGCGAGTGTGTGCCTGTGTGTAAGTGTTGCTCAAGTACATAGACATGTGTTGTGTACATTTAAGCATGTACAATGGTGTTGACTCTGTGTATATGAGTGACTGCACGGGCTGGTGTTGTATTTAAGCCTGCAAGTCTCACTGTGTGTGGCTGCATATTGGGACCCTGATCATGTGTATCTGCATGATCATGTGTGTAATTGTGTATGGTGTGGTGTGAGTGAGTGTGCCTCACCCCTGGGGAAGGGCAGCTGATGCCAAGGACCTGTCCCTGCAGAGGTCAGGAGCAGCTCTGCCCTCCCGGGGTCCTGCCAGCCTCAGGCAGTCTTGCAGGAGGAGCTGGAGAAAGGAGAGCCTGCTAGCAGGGCAGAGGCTGCTTTGGTCCTTCATGTTGGCCCTCAAAGGGTCACCTCTCAGCTTGGGTTAAAGTCTTTCACTTCCAAGCTCTAAAGCAGAGGTAATTTCTTACAGCTCCAAAGCCAGCCAGCCTCCTGAGCCTCCTCCTGCTTGCCAACCCGGCGGTGGGGCTGGTGCATCTCCCTCCGCGGTGCCTAGCGCGGCTCACTGGAAGCAGCAGGGTCCAGCATTCAGCAGGTGTCTGTGGGGTCTCACTGTGTGCCTGGGACCCTGAGAGCTGCTAGGATCTGACAAGGATCGTAAAATAGTCTTTGATCCCAGGTAGTCTGCAGAAAGTGGTGGGAGACAACCCAGCCCCACACAGACAGTAAAAATGTGTCAGGTGCTGTTCCTGTTGGATGAAGAAAGAATGGATTTCTTTTAAAAGTCTTTCCATAGATTTTTAGGTGAGACTGGCTTTTTCTGGCCAGTAGTAGAGAGAAGGCCATTATCAAAATACCTTTTCTTCATTTACAGAGGTAATATCACTGGCTCCTGGTGATATTTTGAAAACGAACATTTCTCCTTCCTGAGGAAATGTAATAGCAAGGCTTTTCTCTGCCCATCCGTTCTGTGCCTTGCGCCGCTGCTTCTCAAACCTGCCGTCCCTCCACACATGCACCTGCTGCTCCTTCTCTACTCCACGATGCGCGGTGACATTCCACTCTTGAGTTAAAGCCCAGCTCAAATCCTGCACCCTTGCCTTGCTGATCCACAGGAAGCTCCAGAGGCCTGAGGGCGTCAGGAGCACAGCCTCAGCAGAGCCAGCGCCATATTTGTTTTCCTCAGTGGACCCTCTTGAGACAAAGACTAAGGCAGGGCTATTGTGCTAAATTTCCCAGAACCTGGCACAAGGCCTCCGTCTTCTTCAATCCTCAGCCATAGTGGGATGGATGATGGATGGTTAGGGGGATCCCCTTTGCTCCTCTTCATAGAATGAAAGATATACATTAAAGAGGTGGCACTGAGCGTGAGAAACACAGACCAAGGCCCAGAGACTGTGTAAGAGATGAAGTGTTAACAGTGACTCGTGATGGATCCTGGCTGCTTTTGCCTCTTTATAAATGATCTGGAAAAGGGAACTTCAGAGTGAAACTCGCACATCTGTGGGTGACACAGTGCTCTTTCGATGGTGAAGTTCAGCACCAGGAGGGTGGGCGGGGGAGGATTTCCTAAGACATGAGTGGGCAGACAAGCGGAAGGCAGCTTCAGGGTGAGGCAGAAGTTATCTGAGGTGTAAGAGGGTGATTCACATTGGCAGGAAAGAAGCAGGACCTAGGCGCCAGTGCCCCAAGCGCTCCCTCCCAAGCGCCAGACCCGCACCCCTGAGTGTCTGATTGTCAAATGGAAGACCACTTCCAACAGTGGGGAAAATGGATGTTGAAGGAAATGACTCAGGAAGTGATGGGCAAGAACTTATGGAAGAATATTGTGAAGGGCTAGGAGACCTCAGGAGGCAGCTCCTGTGCTTGTAGAGGTGGGGACAGCAGAAGAGGATTCCTTTGACTGCACTTACTTCCTGTATCGTCAGGGTATTTACAGTGTGCTCAGTTCTGAAGGCACAACAGTAAACACTGGGGGCCTTTAAGGACCTTCTCTCCACTGGGGGATACAGACAAGCAACATGTGGGAGGGATTGGGAGGGGAGAGGTGTGATTTTAAAGGAAGTTTGGAAATGGGCTGCTGAGAAGATAGTCTTGGCTTAGCCTCCAGTTGTCCTTTAATTTCATGAGACAGAAAAGAGCAGTGTGGACGCTCCTAGCAGAGAGCACACAGTGAGCCCCCAGCAAAGGGACTGGGCAACCACAGGTGCTCCTGTGGCTGAAGCAGGTGACATTTGGTGTCACAGAGGGAGAGACAGCCCAGAACTTGGGAGCCTCTGGAGAGAGCTTTAAGCAAGCCAGTTGAATGGCCAGGTTAATATTTTAGGAAGATTGCTTTGGCCTCAGTGGAGAATACTGTTAATGTACAATAGCTATGCTTTCAGTGAAATAAGAGACTAGCTTATTCAGAAGCAAATGTGAGTGCTCGTGGCCTGCACAGCTGGTTCCAAGCTATGGAAAAGCAGGGAAACATGTAGGTTTCATATGGCTGCTTTGTTGTGCAGTGTTGGGGCCTGTGCACTGAGCTATATCTCCAGTCTTTTGTTTTGCTCGTTTAGAGACAGGGTCTCACTAGGTCTTCCAGGTTGGATATGAACTTTCCATCCTCCCTCTTCAGCCTCTGAGTGCTGGGCTGACAACAGTGTGGCCCACACCTGGCTCCAAGAGATTTATCCGTAATTCATGTGGATATTAGATCGGATACCGAGGTTGCTGGCAAATGGCTGTTTGAAGGCTGTTTAGTTCCTGTATAGTGCAGGAACTAAAGGTAGCCCCAGATGTAGCTCAGTGGTGCTGTGCATCCAAGGTCCTATGTTCCATCCCCACCCCACTGCATACATACATACATTACATACATACATACGGCTTCTTAAGAATAGCTTCATTTTAAATGGAGAATGAAAGGCCAGGTGAGATGAGCAGCAGAGAGAACCCTGAAGTCACCCAAGCCGGAGTGTTTGCACTGGGAATAAGATGAATGAGTAAGCGGGGCCTGAGGACGTCAGCCAGTGCTTGGGAACCGTCCTCGCCCCCGGGAGGACCAGGCAGAGCTCGGTACTACTGAGCAGCATCACATGGACAGGAGAAGGACGCCCTGGGTCTGGGCTCCGAGCTGAGCTCCCTCCCCACCCCGGCTGGGACCGCTGTGGGAGCGCAGTGAGACAATCCGGTTTTTAAAGTTCTTCATGAATGACTGGGTGAATGTCTGCAGGGATGCTGAGTGGTTCTGGCTCCTGCACATTGACAGATAAAAGCCAACGGTGGAGAAGCTCCACAGACAGGGCCTGGGGCTACAATGAGGTGGGTTGGAAAGTTTTCTCTGCAGAGACACAAGAAACATATTAGAGCGGCTCAGTCTGGGTGGAACGATGGGATGTTGCCCAAGCGAAGAGAAACAACGTGGGTTCAACTTCTACTTGTGCAACCTAAGATCCATATATTGCCCCAAAAAGCTATTTATTCTCTCCGCACTTGAGTTGTTTTGTTTGCATAATAGGGATGATAATACTGAACTGGTTGTGATGAGCACTGGCTGGTCTAATGGTGATCTAATTGTTGCAAGGACTAAATGGTACAATGGAGGTAAAGTGCACAAGACAGAGAATAAACACTTAATGAGCTATGAGATCATTTGCTTGAAAGAAGTTCTGCACACTTACTTCCCTGGTCTGCAGACCTGAAACTATCTTGTGCTTGAAGAAATATACAGTGACAAATAAAAGGAGAGCAGCCTCGGATAGATGTTCGAAACATGAAGTCTACCTTTCCAGCCAGGTGGTGACTCAAGCTACTTGTGAGGCTGAGGCAGGAAGATTGCAAGTTCTGAAACCCTGTTTCAGGAGAGAAGAGCGCCTGCCTTGCTGCTAGAGAGAGGCTCTAGGTTGGATTCACAGTATGGAAAAAGTAAGTCATTCCCCAAAGGCTAATGTGAACAATTCCAGGCTCCCATCCTGCAAACAAACAGGAGGTTGGAGATGAGTAGCAGCTGGGCTTTCTTTCATTGTTTCGATTTTGTATTGTGTATTGTGGTAATAATCTGACACAAAAGTAGAGAGGAGAGAATGATGAGACCCCCTGGATCATTTTCTGGCTTTTGTAATGAGCACCACATAGCCAGTCTTGCTGCCTGTCAGCTGCTAGCCTCCCTTCCCTTTAGATGGGCAATCATTTGCCCAGAACCTTCCGCACCAGCCCGGTTCTCCTTGTTTGTCCTTCATGAAAACTGGGAATGGCCTGTTATGTATCGTTTAATGTGAGTTTAGCTTTCTTTTCATTGGGCTAAATAACTTAAGTCTCCAGCAACTTATTATCCCCAAGTATTTCTTGACATTTTTATTTTCTTGAGTCGTCTCTAAATACTTCCTTTTCCTCTCCGCCTACAGATTTTGATCCTAGAACAAAACAAGAACCTTGTGAAATGTCAATGCAAGGACCTCACCAACATGAAGCTCAATCCATGGTCCAATCCCTACCCAGTTAAATGCTCCTAGTATCCCTGAATCATGTCCTGGTCCCTGGGCCCTTCCACACCCTGGGCTGCAAGAGGGGATTGCCATTTGGCGAGTCTCTCGACTGTCAGCAAGGGAGCGAGGATATGTAGGAGAGAGGGAAACAGAGCGCTCGACTTTGGCTGTGTTGACATGGAGAAAATCTTCCTGCCTGCGACAGCCAGGGATGGCTGTGTGCGTTCGGTCCCAGAACAGCCCCTGCACTGGCCCGTCCTGGACTATACATGGCAGTCTGTTTATTGTCACTGTGAGAGGAACAGCCTTCTGCTGACACATCGAAAGTGCTCAGGTCGGATCCCTTGTGGCTTTCGCTGTCTGCAGGCCCCCACCCCTGAGATGCAGCTGAATCATGTCGCGTGTGTCTTTAGCTGCTGTCTAATTTGGGAGGTTGGCAGCCTGGAATGCAGTTATTGCAAATGATACTAATCTCCAAGCTGAATTTCCAAATGCAGGGCTTCTATGGATGCCATAATTACATGTGGCACATGATTATTATGCATTTGCTCTGTGCAAAGCACTTCACATTTTGGGAACACTTGCTCAATGCCTAGTAAGTAATCACAATAGTTTGCATTTGCATTATGCTGTGCATCTCAAATCTAGAATATTAATGCAGAAGTTTTGTTTTTCTGCTTGTTACTAGGATTGAATCGAGGGAGCACTGGGCTAAGTTGACAATCCATCCCTCACCCTTTTTATTTTTTTTTATTTTTTTCAAATTTTGATGCAGAGTCTTGTTAAGTTGCTGGGGCTGGTCTTGAATTTTGCATTCTTTCTTCTTTAGGCTCCTGGGTAGCTCACTTGCAGGTATGCATCCCTGTGACCAACTAAGTTTTGTTGACTGCCTACGTAGACCAAGTGCAAAATCTCTAAGCAGCATGGTGCATGTCTCCCTCTTCTCTTATGAGATGAAAAACTAAGGGTTTACTGTGGTCAGTGAATTGTCCCGGGGCAACATAACCAAAGAGTAATGGACAGTACTCAGTTGAAGCCCATGGGTTTGACTACTCCGCTGACTTCTAACTCTCATAGACTGGTGAGTTAATCGTTGTTATCCTAATTCTACATAGAGAAATTTCCTCCAGATACCACTGAGGAAGAAGCAGAGCCAAGGCTCAGAGGCAGCTCCTCCAGTTCCATCATATTCAGGATATTTGTTAGTACAAACCCCGCCCCGCAGTGAGCGGCTACTTGGGCTAATGCAAGCTTGCCAGCTGGAGGTCCCTTGCTGAGGTGGGGCACAACTGCAGCATGCCAGCCTTCTTTCTTTCCTCTTGCATATTTCTCAGGCTGCTGGGGAGGGCAAGGTGCTTTTTACACTCACAGGTACGATGTACCCTCAACTATACCCACAGAATATTCTGTGCTTTTGATCTAAATCTCCTTTTAGCACATGCTCTGTATGCTCCAGGCACTTGGTTAATCATAATACCATCTACAAGGCAAAGGGTCAAACCCACCCCTCTTTACCTTTTTATTGTTGTTTTTTGGTTTTGAAATCCCAGTGCTCCTGCCTCAGTACCACAGTACTGCAAATATAGGCATGCCCCACCATACTTGGCTTCCCTCCATGCTTTTAGAGAAAGAGAAAAACCTTCTTCTACATGGACTCCATACTTTGCAGAACCCACCTATGTTGTTATCTCAGCTCTGTATTTGCTGAGTATCTCAGTGGAGTCCTGAGACTCACGCAGTGGGCTTCAGGAAGCCCACACTAATGGTTTGTATTTTCAGAGATCGGTCCAGGCTCATCCTGTGTTGTCTTAGGGAAGCTGGAAAAACTCACTTGAACAGCCAGTCCCTCTAACTTACTAATAAGATTCAATACTCACCAACTTGTCCTTGGGAAAATTGGAGAAAGTGATAGCTGTGTGAACTACACTTTCATATCTTTGGGAGAAAAGGACAGAAGTCCTTTTATCATGATTGTCACTGGGAGAGACACATAAGCATGGACCGTGCGGTTGCTGTGGTAGACTTGAGTGCACAGCAGTATTTTAGTGCCCTGCCTAGGCATTAGCACCTGAGGTAAATGGCAGAGCTGTGAAAGAAGCAGGTTTGAGCTCCATGAGAGACCAAACTTCCCGCCTCCCACAGACTGGGGAGACCGCCTTGTCTGTGACTGTGCCAGGGCTCGGCCAACAGCAAATGGCATTTAGGTTACACCTGCATAATGCTATGAATTAGGTCTTACATCACTTTCCAGATGAGGCACATGGGTCCCCAAAGATGGGATCCTTGCTTCCTTACAGTGGGGAACATCTCCCTCTGCAGTCCTCTGGAAGCTGCTTGAGTTGGGGGTCACTCTCCACAGCCCCGGGAGCTAAGCAGCAGTGAGATGTGCCCAGCTACTCCTCTGCCCCCTCAGCCTCCCACCTCTGTCCGTATGAGCTCCTTCCAGTCTGAGGCTAGTTTTGTCTGGGCTGGGACGCTGTCAATTTGCCATCTGTGGGCTTCCAGGTCACCACCAAAGCCCACTCCTGGCTGCAGTATGCACTTTCCTTAGGTGTTTGGTTGGGTGATCTGTTTACACTTGGCCGAAGCTGTGGTGCTGGCTAAGGCCTCAATGGGCAGTGCTGCCGGCTCTAGCGCTGTCCTCTGTGGGAAGCCTGCACTCACTAGCAAAAGGCTGGGTCCGGGCCACACACACATAAGCCTTCTGCTGTAGGTCAGGAGCCTGGGCACATCTTCCCAGATGCTCTTAGCTAATAACCTTGCTCCTTGTTCCTCTGGAATAAAATACCACACTCACCACTACTCTACCTCATCTTAGATCCATCAGCCTTCTCCAGAAGCAAAGTCTTCAGATGAGGTCACATGTGTAGGTCCTGTTAAAGGATCAGTCCTCAAGCCAGAATCCCTACTACATCCTTAGGTTCCCCTAAAATACTGTTTTATTTCGTTGTAACAAAAAACTGGAGACCAAATGACTTATACAGAAGAAAGGTTTATTTAGTTCATAGTTCTGGAGGCTGGGACTCCCTCAGCCTCTGGTGAAGGTGACACAGAGCAGCTGCTGGCTTGAGGGTCTCTTCTTCTTGTAAAGTCCCCAATGCCAGCATGGAATGACCTCTTGACCTCTTCTAATCATAATTACCACCGAAGGTCCTTCCTCCAAACACCATTAGCATAAGGATTTAGGGATTAAGTTTCTGACATGTGGACATTTGCAGAGCATAGTCAAACCATAGCAAGCACCATGCGCTGCCTGAGAACAGCCTGGAATCAGGAGGATGTTTGGTCTTGATTTCAGAGGCAGGAAGGAAACATTCACTGTTCAAAACATGAAGACATAGATAATAGAAGTTTTGTGCTAGAACCATTTGCTTAGAGATGTGCATAATGGACTGAAACAGGATGCTGAGGCAGAGAGGGTGGTTGGAAGAGGTAGCAAAGAATCCTCAAAGATTATAGCAGTGGAACTCAAGAGCAACTTGAAGGCAAGGTCGGTAATGCAAGCATCCATTGCATTCGATCCTCTGTGAAGCCAACATCCTTGTCCTTGTGAAATGCACACTCGAACACAGCCCCATCTGTGACTGTGGGAATGAGCCTTATCTCACTGTCTAGCATGGAAATTTCCATCACCTGAAATGTGGCCAGTGGATAAGAAAATGAATTTTTAGTTTTATTTAACATTGGCCTGTGATTAGTGTATTCTCTGCCACAGCTCTCATGGAATGGCTTTACAGATAATACGATGGGAACATCAAAGTTCACTTTCCATTGATAGAAAGACAAACTATAGCTGGAAGTATGTCTTCTCCCAGAAGTAATCAAGGTGGCTTTTGACATATCACTGTCCCTCTAGAGGTGAAGATGGATCTTTTGGTCTTCTCCTCTTCCCAGAAATTGTCTTCTTGATGAGCTAACACTTGTACCTCATTTTCTTGAAGAATCATTCTCTTTTGAATGTTCACTGCTGAATGCAAAGTGCACAGGTGATCCTGCATATTCACAGGTCCTGCAGCCCAGGATTCAACCAATAGCAGATAAAAAATTAACAAAACTGTGTACACTAAATATGTGCAAACTTCTTGAAGTATTCCTGAAACAACACCTACAGAATATATGATGCAGTAGGTAAGGTAACATCTAGAGATGATCTAAAGGATGTGTGTAGGTTATATACAAATATCGTGTTCTTTTTCATAAGGGATTTGAGCATCCTCAGAATTTAGTATCCTTTTTGGTGGGGGAAGTGGATCCCCTGAGGATATTAAGGAACAATAGTAATTACAACCTGTGCTGCATCTGAGAAAGCAGGTGGAAGGGTAGGAGGTAATATATGGTCTCTTCCTGCTAAGAAGTAGGCTGGGGCATGAGCTTGGGAAAGCAGCTTTACTTAGCCTTGGTATGGTGAGATTGACTCCGGCTCTGGTATCCACCATCACTTCCACTGAGAACTTTCCACAGCCCACTCCTGGCAGGCTGTTCTTGATGATCAGCCCACAGCTATCCCCCACTTCTGTTTTATCCATTCCCAGGGTTAAGGAAGCAGCCTGACTTCCCCCTTCTGGTGGGTGGACCTAGAAGAGAGCTACAGCACATAGAAACTCATAGGGCACCAGGATTGGAAGGGGCCCTTGAGATTCACGTAAGCCATTTTTCCTTTCCCACAATCCCTGGGAGGTTGGGACTTGCCAACCACACTTAGTGACAGAGCTGAAGTAGACAAAGGTGCTAAGTGTAATGGCATCTCAGCTATCCCAGCACTCTGGAACCCTAATGCAGGAGGATGGCAAGTTAAAGGCCACCCAACTTGGGAATTTAGCAACCTGGGTAATTTAGACTATCTCATCTTGGAAAAGGACTGGGTGGATGGCTCCGTGGGAATGCGCGTGGTTCAATCCTGAGTGCCTCCCTACCAAAGAAGACATGCAAGTCCTGGGTCCCAGGGTACGCTCTGCCCTAATCGTGAAGACATTATTTTTCTTCTTTGGGCCTCAGTTTCCCCCTCTGAGATGGAGAGGTGAGTTACATGATTCTCCCTGTTCTGTGCCAGAACCACAGCTCTCAGGCATATTTAATGAAAGGGTTTTTTTCTTTAAAAGAAAGTGAACTCCCACTGCACACTCTTGTGAATTCTGTTTGCTGTGTTAACAGAGGTCTGTGTGGCTCCTCTTATCCTCCTAGCTTTTCCACTTCCCATCTTGTTCATGAACAAGATTCATAGCCTAGATGGCAGGTGGCCTTTTGGCTTGTAGCCTTCTGTGGGAAGGACTGGAACATGTTAAGATTTTGTTTTGCAATGCTGGGAATAGAACCCAGGGTCCCTACGTGGGCTGAGAGGCCTTCTACCACTGCACCATATCCTCAGCCTGAATATTTGGCCTAGACATTATTATACTTTTTTATATTGTTGCTGTTGTTTCTGTTTTGTGTGGCCTGATTATTTGAGACAAGGTCTCTCTATGTAGTCCAGGCTGGCCTCAAACTCACACTGATCCTCCTCCTTCAGTCTCCCAAGTGCTAGGATTACAAGTGTGTGCTAGGCTGTACTATATTTTTAAAAGGAAAATGATGGTCACTGTGGGAAAAGGCCACTGAGGCCAGAGAATGTGGCATTAGGGTACCCCGCAGAGGCTCCAGCCTCAGCAGAATGGCTCTGCAGAGAACGGGTTGCCCTCTTGTATGGAACCATAACAAAGTGGTGCTCAGGCTGCACTGGGTATTTCTCCTGCCCTACCCCCCAGGGAGGCTTGGCCAGGCAAAAAGGAAGTGAAGCCAGGGAAGGGACACATCAGGATCTTCCCCTGAACTGGGAACAGAAGTTCACTTGGGCTCTGTCACCTCAGGCTCAGGCTCCTGTTCTTGTTAAGACCGGATTATATTTAGAAGAAAAGAGATGGAGAGAAAACAAAAGGCAAAGCAGTTCTGTAAATTTTGTGGCCAAAGGTTATCAGTCTGCTTTGCTTCCGGTACTCACTGGTTGGTTGGATCCTCTTGTTTCCTGGGGCGTAGAGCTCAGGACTGCAGTCCTATAACCCTGCATTTGGGGGAGGGGGGGCACTGGGCACAGATGCTCGTGGGGGCTTCACAAACTGATGGAAAAGGGCCAATTAATTAGAACAGAAAAAAACAAGCTCTATGGAGGCAGAAGCAGCACCATGTGTTGACCTAGCAGAAACCAAGGCTGACCACATTCAGGGAATACATTTGAATGTAGCAATATGAATGAAGTATGTGGAACATTCTCAAGAGTTTCTGGCCTTGAAACCTATGCAGAGGCACCTAGAGCTGAGTCCGGGCTGTGACTCCATAGTTACAGCCAATGCCTGAATGGATTCTTCAGTGTGCACATTTATAAGATGAAGCCTCAGTCCACCAATCCTCATGCCTGCTTCCTTGTCTTTAAAATGGCCTCAGAGCTCTGCCAGGAGGATTAAAGAAGGTATTGTTGCATGAACAGATGTGCCTAGCTGAAGGCCACACGTGCTCATAGTGCTTCTTTCGCTTCCTTTTCCCTGTCTCCCAGGGAAGGTGAAGATAAAAAGGGGCTCACACAGGTCTCAAGGGCCCTTTCTTCTTCCTGCCTGCTTGCCCTAGGAGCCTGTGAGTTTCTGTGTGCTGTGGGTTTTCCTCCTACTCACTGGGGGAGGAAGCCGGACTCTCCTTCCCCTGATCCACATCCTTTGGCACTCCACTAATTTCCAGTATCTTGTGTCTAAAGAACAAGCCACTTTTGTCTATTTGTAGACCATTGTCCCTACACATCCCAGACAGTCCTAGATGACTGCAAAGGCGATGGTGCCCTGGTGTGGAGGGTTGTAGTAGGGCCTGGGAAGCCAGCAACGTGGAGGAAGTCAGTGGAGGAAGTCAGACCTCCAGCGAAAGGGCTAAACTGAGAAGGGGAAGCCATCACCCCCTTTTCCCTGACCCCACTAGACCCCAAAGCAAGCTAAAAGTTCTCCCTGGCTGCTGCCTACAAGAGGAGTCCAACGTCCCTCAGCAACTAGCACTTGCCCAAGTCCCAGGTGGTTACAGCTAAACTGGACATGCAGACCCATGCCTATAATCCCAGCACTCAGGGGCGGAAGCATTAAGATTCAAATTTGAGTCCATGTGAGAACTTTAGTGACTGAGACTCTACCTCAACATAAAACTGGCCGGGCTGTAGTTCAATACAAAAGTCTTGGCTAAGTCTCTAACCCTTGGTGCAAAAAATGATATTCCACTAGACCAAAAAGAAATTTAGCACCACAGACTAAGCAAAAGAGGCAGAGACCCCGCACTGCAATGTGCACAGAGTCCCATGAGGGAGCTGGGAGGCCTGGCTTTCCATCTTTGTCAAGTCTTAGATCCTTGTTGTAACTTGAGATCCAGGAGATCTTACTCCCCGTCCCTGAAATTTTGGGGAGATCTTATCCTAAATATCGTCTCTTACCATCAGACTTTTGGTATGTTTGCATACATGCACATTCACACACATGCAATCATTCTCAGAGGTGCTCATGATATTCTGGGCCACTGCAGACGTCTCGGACCAAATACCCCCCCTCCGCTCATATGTTGAAGTCCTAACTGTAAGCTGGTGGATCCAGTGGGGGAGCCTTTGGGAAGCAAAGTCCTGATAGGGGCAGAATCCTCAAGAATAGGATCAGTGCCTTACACCAGGGACCTGAGCGAGTCCCCTCACTCTCCACCATGCAAGGACACAAAGAGAAGACCCCAGACTGCAACCTAGAAGAGGACCTCACCAGACCCTGCCATACTGGTCTCCTTATTTAGGACTTCTAGCCTTGAGCTTCTGAAAAATACATTTCCACTGTCCATCAGCCATCTCACTATAATGTGTCACCATAGCAGCCTAAGCTACACCATATATGTCTGCTAAGTCTGGATAACAATGGCTATGTCACATGGGCTGTCTTTTCTCTATCCATACTGGAGAATCAATAACTGCCTTCTGATTTCTGCTGCCACACCAAGGCAGAGAAGGAGGAAAGTTCATGAGCCACAAGGGCTTTAAGCCCTCCGGGTCCAATGGGAGCATGAGACTATTACAAAACTCAGCCTCTTCTCTGAATGAAGCTTCCTCAGGGCCAATCAGTGAAGGGCATCAGTGTGCTGACCGCATAGGGATTTCAAGGTACTGAGCTTCTTTGCTCGGGGATCTCAGGCTCAGAAGGACATGGTCAGGAGACCTGCAGCCGGTCCAATAGGCAAATAATTGCTCAGAGAGTTCGGAGTCCTTGTCACTACTTGGTAGGTTGATGGTTGAAAAGGGCCATTTATAAATATCAAACATTCCCATTAAAAGAGTAGTAGTACATCATTTCAAGAAATGGAGCCCGACCTCTTTGCAGCTTAGCAGGGATAGAACAGTGAGTAGAATTTCCTGGAATTTTAGCTGCAGAAGAAATCTCCAAAGCATCCACTAAAAACTAGTTGTCAGTGATTTCTATCCAGGAATATCCTAACAGTCTGGAAAGTTGCAGAAGGTAGTGGATGATGAGGGATATGGGCATGCAGAGGTTGTAGAACAGGACCATATAACAGGCTCTAAGTGAGTTCCACCTTACTATTTCCACATAAGATGATAATGGGTATCATCAGCCTCAGTTTACCTATGCAGGAACTGGGCCAAGAAAAGGCATGTCTGTCTCACTGTGGAGTCCAACTCTACTCTTTCCTCATAAGTTGCCAGGCTATAACTATTGCACCAATATGACCTATGTCAAGCTTAGTTAATTGATCAATTGACTGATTGATCATTTGATTGAAGTGCTATAGATTGAACCCAGCAGCTCACACATGTTAGCCACTGAGCTATATCTCCAGCCCCTAAGTGAATTTAACAGGTAGTGAGAATGGTATGAGACGCTTGCACGATGAACAGATCAGAGTGGCATTTTCCACTGCTTCTGGGTAGGAGAACTTCTGTCCACTGCATTAAGTGTCTTAGTCCCCTTCAGGTCAAATTTGGTTATGCCAGCTCATACCAAGCAAGGATCAGTCGCCAGTCCTTTCTGGCCTATTTTCCCTCCAAGAAATACTGTATTTGTTTTCTATTAGTTTGTGTAAGAAACTAACACATTCGGTATTTCAGTCTACTCTAGTGAGGAATCCAGGCAGGGATTGTCCGTTACCTCTGCCTAGAGCCTCACTTGACTCCCATCCAGGTGTTAGCTGGACTGTTCTCCTCTGGGATCTTCACTAGTATAGTGCTGACATCAGGTGCTGGCAGAGTCATTTCCTTCTAGGTGTATGACCGAGGGCCCAGCTTCTTGCTGGATTTTGGGTGGAAGCCACTGTCAGGTCCTGGAGGTCAGAAGAGCCTGTCATGGCTCTTTCTAGGACATTTACCGCATGCAGCTCCTTCAAGGCCAGTAGGCAAGTGAGTTGCTTAGAGCCTAGCATTCATGACCTACAGTAATCACAACTGTGACCTCCCACTGCCTTTAGCCTGTTCTGCTGGCAAAAATAATCATAGTCTCGGTTACAGCCAAGAAGGTGGGATTGTCCAAAGGAGAGGATACAAGAAGGCAGAATCACCAGGCTGTTACCTCATCACACTTGGGTATAATTTATGTTTTTATTAATTAAGTTAATTAGTACATTTTAGATAATGATCACATTCATCATAGGAAATTTGTTCCTGTACACCTTGATTATTTTTTCCCGTTTACCTACCCTCGCTTCAACCCCTCTTCCTCCTTATTTACAAAAGCTTTATTTCCGTTTTTCCTTCTTTTCTCATTTCTCTCTCTCTCTTTTTTTTTTTTTTTTTTTTTTAGGTTTTTTGAGACAGGGTCTCACTTTGTAGTTCAGGCTGGCTCTGAGCTCAGCCTCAAACTCATCACAGCAATCCTCCTGCCTCTGCCTCCCGAGTGCTGGGATTACAGGCGTGAGCCACCACACCCGGCACTGTGGTATGCGGTACTGGTTGTTGCTGGGCGTGAGTCTCCACACCCAGTATGGTATGTGGTTACTGGGGATCGAACCCGGGTCCTTGCGCTTGCAAGACAGGCGCCGGAACCATTGAGCTAAATCCCCGGCCCCTTCTCATTTCTCTCTTTATTTTTCCTTTCCTTCCTCCCCCCACCTCCCTAGTTCTCCTCCCCATTTGAATATTTTCTTCCCATTTCACAAAAAATATTATACATTTTATCTTCATTTATACTTTCAATTTCTCATGTAAGAGAAACAATGCAGTATTTACACATGTGCGTCAGATTTTTTTCATTAAATTTATGGTTGCAAGGTTCATTCTTTTTTTTTTAGGTTTTGTGAGACAGGGTCTCGCTTTGTGGTTCAGGCTGGCCCTGAGCTCAGCCTCCAAATCACATCACAGCAATCCTCCTGCCTCTGCCTCCCGAGTGCTGGGATTACAGGCGTGAGCCACCACGCCAGGCACTGTGGTATGTGGTACTGGTTGCTGCTGGGCGTGAGTCTCCACACTCTGTATGGTATGTGGTTACTGGAGGATCAAACCTGGCCCTTGCACTTGCAAGACATGCGCCAGAACCACTGAGCTAACTCCCCGGCCCACAAGGTTCATTCTTTTAGCTATAAATGTCTCGTTTATTTTTATAGCTGAGTGGTACTCTATTGTATTTTTTTTTAAAGCCTACATCTTTCTTATCCATTCATTGGTTGATGGGCATTTGGGCTGTTTACAAGATGTAGCCATGGCAAACTCTGCTGCTATTGACATGGGTGTGTATATATCACTGTGGAAGGATGCTTTTATTTCTTTTGGGAAGATGCCAAGAAAAGGAATAGTTAGGTCAAATGGAACCTCGAGTTTTAGTTGTTCAGGGAATCTCCACACCAATTTCCATGATGATTGCATCAGTCTACACTCCCACCAACATTTTAATGGTCACATTTTAAAAACTGTATCGCCTTCTATGTGCCATATACTTTGCCAGCTATTAGTAACAAAGAAAATAAACAATGGTCTCTGCTTCAAGTACTTCACAGTCCATTGCTCAGGACAGATCACCTTAATATAATTTGGAAGTTTCTGGGCTACAGTCAGGTATGTCGTGATATGGGTGCCCACGCTGGGCAGGAGCAGCTGCTTCTTTTTTTTTTTTTTTTTAGGTTTTTTGAGACAGGGATTCACTTTGTGGTTCAGGCTGGCCCTGAGCTCAGCCTCCAACTCACATCACAGCAATCCTCCTGCCTCTGCCTCCCGAGTGCTGGGATGACAGGCGTGAGCCACCACGCCCGGCACTGTGGTATGTGGTACTAGTTGCTGCTGGGTGTGGGTCTCTACACCCAGTATTATTATGTGGTTACCGGGGAATCGAACCCAGGCCCTTGAGCTTGCAAGACAGGTGCCGGAACCACTGAGCTAACTCCCCAGCCCCAGGAGCAGCTTCTTGAAGGGGAGGAGACCCAAACGGAGTGTTTGAGGATATCCAAGAACCAGGCTGGTAACTGCGGGCAGAGTTTACCTGCAGAAAAAGGAGCAAAAGGAGAAAAGTTCTAAGTGTGAAACAAGAGCCCTGGGACAGAAGGCCTGCGGGGAGCTGTGGTGGGCTCAGCATGGCACTCATAGGTGTCTCTGGAGAAGACGGTCTTTCTGGTGCATATAGCAGCAGATATCTAAGCCAGTCTGCTTTGCCTTGAATCCCTCAACACTCATTCCTTCTCTTGTTCTTTCAAAATCTGTACCCAACCTTCCAGGCCCAGAAATTATAAAGGTAAACAAACCATGCAAAGTTTGCTGGCCATCGCTTCCCTCCGTGAAATCTGAGGCTGTCTTGGTTTTCTACAAGTGTCACTTGCTTGTAGTTGGGACAAAGAGGTGTATTTGGGCTCCACATTCAGAAGTTTTAGCTCTTGCCTGGTCCACAGCACGGTGGAAACACTGGCATGGGGGAAGGCTGCTCACGTCGGGGAATCCGGGAAGCAGAAAGAGGAGAAGAGCCAGGGAGGAACAACTTCCAGGCAAGTCACGCTCCCAGTGACCTCTCTCTTTTGATCAGACTCTGCCTCCCAAGAGCAAGTCAGCCGAACTGCCATCCAGTCCACTCCACTTCCTATGCCCACCCATTAGCCCTGGGCATTGAGGGAACGTCTAGATAGAAGCTGTCCCACAGGTATCTCTTGATGTAAGTGGCCACTGAGTGGAATTTGATGAGCAGGAGTTTTTGCCATGACAGTCTTTCCTCTGGTAGACAGCGGCACTGACATGGAAGTGGTTGGCCTCCCTGCGGTGGTGTCTCCCTTCTCCACTCTCCTTTGAGGCCTTCCCACAACTCTCATAATCGGTCATCCTCCTGATAGACCACTCTCAGCTTAGTTCTCCAAATCGAACTCTCTTTTGCTTGCTCAAATGGTTCCCTGTTGGAACTGACCTGAATCGTTCAGTGGAGAGAGGCAGAGGGGAGTGAGTGCTGAAAGCTGGACCTGCTTGAATCCCAGTTCTCTTACTGATTCCCAATCCTGTCTTGGACAATATTCTTGATCTTTTTACATAAAATCTGTGTCATGTATAAAATGGAAGCAGTGATACACACCCTGTGATATTAGATGACACCTATAAATTGCACAACACACGATAGGTGCTTCTTTCACATTAGCTTCTCTTTCCTATATCTCTTGAAGCAGTTGTGATGACTTCCTGTAAGGCTGGGTGCCAAGTTTCCCTGCCTGTAATAATTCCTAACCATTAACACAGTGTCTGGCAATAGAGCCTGACTCAACAAGTGCCTGATAAAGGGATGTTGTGTTGTATTAATTAATTAACAGATGACCAGTTGAGCATTTGGATGGATGAAGCAAAGCCATGATGTTTTGTAGAAAAACACTATGGGAGATCAACGCTCCACCTTATCGTGGTGCAGAAACAGCAGTCATTGCTGGTACCAACATTCACCTGCCTGATCACCGCCTTTGACCTCAGGAGTACACGTCGCCTGGTGGCTGAGAACACATTAGAGTATGTGAGCTCTTTTCCAGAGCTGTGCAACCAGCCAAGTTCCACCATCTTTCTGAGCCTGTCTTTCGCTCCCATTCAGTGAGGTGGCATCTGCCTGGAGGTTGAAGAAGGAATGAATGAGCTTATATTTGTTTGAGATGTTGAATAGAGTGTCCAGTCCTAGCAAAGGATATAAATGTCAGCTGCAGAAGACCTATGAGAAGACTTGAGGAGGACAGGAACAGCTCTGTCTGCTCTCTGGGCTTTTTCCTGACCCACCAGTGCTATGAGTCAGAACCTCTTTTGCAGCTCTCACTGGAAACAGTTTCAGGAGGGCTAAAAATCATCTGTGTTGAAGTATTTTTAGCTGATGCTAGTGGCTTGGAGAGTGAGGAGGTGGGAATGGGAGGAGAAAAGATATTAGTCTCTGTTGTCATCTGCAACCTGAAATGACTCCTCATTGCCTCTGTTTCTCCCTGAGTCCTTTTGGGAGGGATTGGGGCACGACGAGGTGGGGCTGTTCCTTGTCTGTTTTCAATCCCATTTGCCAGCTGCAGCAGCAGAGGCCAACCTCACCCTACTGCTCTTTCCTCACCCCGACCTAGCCACACCTCAGACCTCTGGAGGGACGGAGCAGGATTCTCATACATCAGTGAGCTATGCTGAACTGGTCCACTCTCTTCCTTGCTGCTTCTTTTTTCTCTTCTGTGAAATTAAAATAGCGACAGTGCTCCCCAACTGGCAGGGCTGTTGGGAAGATCCGCAGGAGCAATTACATAACGTTCTTCACACGGCTTCCACATTACCACGGCACTGGGCGGACGTGTTCACGAGTGAGTCTACCTTGTTGCTGCCTCTCCATCTTCTGATTCTCCCCCTTTTCTATCTTTCTTCCCAGAGCTTTTCCCCACAGAGCTGCCGACCCAGAGCTGCATCTAGGGGTTCACCATGGCTGTTACCCTCCAGCCCTCCACAGGGCTCCCGAGGGACATGATCTTTTTTAATTGATGAGTACCTCTGCCCCTAAACTAGGTGACTGTGCCCTTCAGGATGGCAGTCATTCCACACAGTGGAAACTGTCCTACTGGGATCCCTGCTATCTATTGTTTGTTTGTTTTTGTTTTTGTTTTTTGTTTTTTGAGACAGGGTCTCACTTTGTAGTTCAGGCTGGCCCTGAGCTCAGCCTCAAACTCACATCACAGCAATGCTCCTGCCTCTGCCTCCTGAGGGCTGGGATTACAGGTGTGAGCCACCACGCCCGGCACTATAGTATATGGTGCTGAGCTCAGCCTCAAACTCACATCACAGCAATCCTCCTGCCTCTGGCTCCCGAGTTCTGGGATTACAGGCATGAGCCACCATACCCGGCACTGTGCTACGTGGTACTGGTTGCTGCTGGGCGTGAGTCTCCACACCCAGTATTGTATATGGTTAACTGGGGATCAAACCCGGGCCCTTGCACTTGCAAGACAGGTGCCAAAACCAAGTGAGCTAAATCCCCGGCCCTATCCATTGTCTTTTATAGAACCTGGAGTGACAAGGAGTTGGACACACAGCTTCAATGTGAAACTGAACAGAACCACTGGTTAGAAGACCAGTCTGCATCCTACTCTCAGGGATTTTTTAGAGAAAAATACAGGCCAAGGGTTTAGCTCAATTGGTACCGTATCTACCTGGCAAACACAAGGGCCTGAGTTTGATCCCCAGTACCACCAAAAAAAAAAAAAAAAAACCCACACAGAGAAAAGTACAGGAAGATTTGCACAAATGGTAAGGTTAGGAGAGACTACAGAGATAAAAGTATGAATTATGGCCATATTCAGGGAGCACCGACTGTGTCTCAACTGTACAAATGTTAACATCCATGACCTTATTCTCGGGTCTTCCCAGCCATCCTGGCGGTTGTAATACTTCCTCCACATTCAGTAGGTTGAATTTTGAAGCCCTTACCCTGTTCCCTCTGGAGATATTCAAGTAGGTGGCGATGTTTCTGTTCTTCAGAGTAGAGAGCAAAGGCCCCCAGGGAGTTCAAGGGACAGGATCTGAGGGTCTCACAGGAGAAAGGCAGCCCCAGCCCCCGCAGTGCCACATCTGGGCAGACATGCTCTTCATTGTCAGTTGAGGAACTGAGGGGTGGGAGCTTTCCTCTTGTTCCTCATCTGCTCACAGGTTCTCAGTGACTCCACACTTTCTCCCTGATTGACTCTGTCTCCCTTGCCTGGTTCCTGACCATCTGTGTCATCTGTCCTTCTCCCAAGAGACTTCCTGTGCAAAGATCACCTGTTGCCTCCTGGTCTCCACTCTGCACCTTCACTTGTGTTGTGGCCTTGTCTGGCTGTCTTTCTCCCCAAACCCTAAGCATTCCTCAACACCTTTCCAATAGGCATAGTTGGCTTTCACAGAGAAAAGATCTGGCTCTTCTCGTGCCCAATCTGAAATTATTTCCATTAGCACAGAACTTGCATTTGTTCTGGGAACAACTGTAAAGACTGATTGGGTAATATACATAGGCATGTGTGCAAAAGTTATTTTTTGTTAAGTGCCTAAAATACTAGACATTTGGGCTGCTGTTCAAGGGCATTCTGTGATACTAATCATACCCTGCAGTGTCAGTAGAGTTAGTCCCATTAAAGAGATTGGGAAAATGAGTCTTAGGATAATTAACTTGTCCACAGCTAGACGCAGCTAGAAAGAGTTTGGCTCCCGAGAACGTTCTTTTTCACACAGTAAACACTCCCACTCACGCCTTCTGTGCAAAAGCTCATTGATCTTGCAGGGAGGAAAGGCATTGTCTAGGTCCTAGAGTGACTCAGAACAGAGGCAGAGAGAAACGTGTTTTATTGTGTCACCACCCGTGGTCTAATGGCTGGTTTCCCAATTACAAACTGCTGTCTCCCTGCAGCAGAGGCCAGAGCTCCAGCCCCTTTCTAGCAAGAACAAAACAAGGACTCCCAGATGGGCTGCTGGGCTCTGCCACATAAAAACATCGGGGAACCTAAACAGCATTTTCCCCGCTAACCACCCCCTGAGGAGGGCTGTTTAATAGACCCTTTAAGGGTTGGAAAAAAGAGTCTTGTTGATGGGGAGCAGGCCACAGGTTAGAGGGTCACAGGTTGGGGTCTTTCCCTCCCTTAGAAAGTCTGTTTAAGCCTCCAAATAGGTCAGTACTTCTTTTTCCTTCTCTGATTATCTTTCTAAAGCGCACTTTCCTTCCTGTTGGCTGGCCTTGGTGGTAGTGGCCCTGTCAGGATGCTATTCCATTGATTGTTAGATGTACTACTCACAAACAGGCCTCGGCCGCTCAAGGCAGAAGCCATTAACCCCAGCTAAATGAAAGGGTTCAGCACCAGGAGACCGATGCTGAAACTGGGTCTTAAGGATCAATATATCTTTCTCCATTAGGTTCATTTCCTCTGAAGGAAATGAATAAAGCCATTAAGGTCGATGGTTATTGACAGGCCTCCCTGCTGCCCTCCTGCACCCTCACAGGGAGAAGGCTGAGGGGTGGGAGACACAACTGAGGAGATATGGCTGTTCACCTGAACCACTCCGACTCTGCACAAAGCTATGATCTTGGTCTTAGTGACAAAAAGTAGCCAGAATTCATTGTGTAGAACTTACTAGAATAAATTATTGCCTTATACAAGGAAGAATGACCAACTGTATTGAGTACAGACAAGGGTGGCATCAGTTTGAATACAACTGGAAGGAGTCTGGACTCATGGGAGACCTTTCTGGAAACCGTAAAATATTTTTGTGTCTCCTCTTAACATTTGTAAGAAGAGGAAAGATGCCCTCCAAGGTGATGCATAGGAGGGATGGCAAGATACTCTCAAGACTGCCTTTGCAGGCACAGAATCCACTGCCTACCACTTAATGTTTCTTCCTCTTCTTTTCCTTCTTCTCCTCCTTCTCCTTCCTTTTCTTCCTTTAGACTATAAAGTTTAGGCTGAACTCACTACAGGGACCTATTCTTGACCATTCTTTGTTTTTGCTTCAGCAGGAAGCCTTGACTAACTTATCCCTGCTGCCTCTTCTTGGTGTGTGTGGCTCTTAGCTTGTCCTCAGATTCTCTACAATCACCTGGCCTCTGACCATCACTTAAAGGTAGAAATTAATCTGCATGGCTCTTATTAGCTACTGTTTGTTGAGAGGGTGACCAGATCGGAAATTAAAGTCTTGAGGAATAGGCAGGGATAGAGGCGAGGCCTTGCAGGTGTGAGGTTGGTACTTAACGCATTTCCCATTTCCCATCTCTCGTGGCTCAAGTGTCTGCAATCATGTTTATACTCACCTGCCCATCCTCATACCCAGAAGCTCTGTACAGGAATGTACCATTCCTGGAAGCCAGTGGACCATGAGGACAAAATGTGGACTCACATCCTGAAAGAGCCTAGAGTGTGATAGTTAACTACTTGAATGATCACAGTTGCCTCCTGATATGGACTGTAATGGATTGAGTCTAGATGTTGCCCCAAAGCTTCATGTGGTCATAGACTCCATGTAGAGTATGTTAAGCTGGAACTGATTCATGATGCAGTGCTAGACTCAAGGGCACTAGGATTAAGGGTGTGAGTGTTGCACATCCTAAGCAGTCTGAGTAAGATGAAGGGGACCAGGAGACCCTGTTAACTCTTTCTCCCTTGTGGCCAGTGCTAAGGCATGAGCCCCATGAGCTCTCACTCTTGTTACCATTGCTGCCCAATGTGCACCATGTTGTTTCTCCTCTGTGATGCCTGTTTGTCATCCCAGCCTCGGAACCTCCATGTCCTGTCAGCCCAATAAACCCCTTCCCTTTTAACTTTTGGTGTCAGGTATTTTGTCTTAGCAACAAGGGTTGAGTAACTAAGACACAGACACTTTATTCCCAGTCACTGTATTTTTCATGTGTGGATTAGATAAGTTACTTAGAAGAGCTTATGCTTAGGAGCTCCCGTGTTAAAGCCCTGGATCTATAGCTATGCAGCTTCTGGGCTGGGATTGTGCTTTAACTTCTCACTCCAGTTTGCTTTTATAAAGTAACTTACTCCCTCCTACTCCACTTAAAACTGTGCCAGGTATAGCTTCATCTGGGGACAAGTGGACTCCTGCTCTGAGCAGCCAGGGACTGTGGGTAAGTGACAGCCTTTCTCTAAGCTGTGAGGACTTCCTTCCTCCTGTGGTAACAGGCAGAAGGGAAAGTAGAGGGCACAGCACTGCTGTGGGTAACGAGCCCCTGGCTCAGCAGAGCTGGTAGACACTGGAGACTGTCCTCATGAGTCAAAGGCCATCATGAAGTGCCAGTCTTGTTCTGTTGGGAACATAGAAATAGCTGTGAACTCCAAGAGGAAGCCTGGTGACATAGACAAGATATGATGCCAGTGCATTTTTAATTGCCTCTGGCATGTATTTGCATGGGCTTCTTTTACCTACCTTTGGACTCGGTCATATTTTTGGTCTCTCCATCCTTACCTGGTGCCCCAGGCCCTTTCCCACCATGGTCCTCCTGACGGTCATCCACAGTCAGACAAAATTAAGTCTGGAGGAGACCAGATTTCTAGCCACCTTTCACAGTACTCATTTTTAAGCAAATTAGGAAGTCTCCTCTATTACTTTATTACTTGACAGATTCTACACACATTATTGAAAATCCATAAATCAAAGGAAGGCTATTGTTTAAACTGAAGCTGATTGGCCCTCCTCAAACTACAGAGCTCAAAAGGACCAAGAGTGAGATTTCCAGAGCTCTCACCACATCAGGACTCATCTGAAAGCTCCAAGGAGGAGAAACAGGAAGACGTAACCTGTAGAGAGGAGGCCTGTCTGTGTGCCACAGGGCAGGGAAGGGTTGCCGGAACCTAACTCAAGTCAGGCTTGCAAATGTAGGGGCCTTCCGGTCCTCTGTATATCCCTTGAGGGCAGGGATGATCCGTGTCCTTAGACCTTGGGTGCTAACTGGGTGGTGAGAGACATGCATTATGAGTCATGTGACCTTGAATCTCAGTTTCCACAACTAGGTAAAAGCCACAGACGCTTCACAAGTGGTTTTTTGTTACCTTGAACAGTTCCACACATCCCTTCAGGGGGCAATCCTTCCCTCCATAAATCCTGAGCTGCCTGCTGCCCATTGGCACACATCTTCACAGAGAAGATTCAGGAAACAGCAGGCCAGACTTCATGGCTCCAGAGGGTAGACTTGAGGTAGACAGAGTCCTCAACCCCACAACCAAGGAGTATCCTATCATGACGCCCGTGTGGGAAGCCACAGGAGTGATCCGTAATCTAACACCCAAATACTGAGATGAAAATGTGTTTGGGGCACTAAATCATATATTTTAAATACAAAATTAAGTATCTGACCCTCCCAAGATCAAAAGCTGCTCAATACAGTCATCCCTTTCTATCCACAATACCAATTCCCTTGGTTTCAGTTACCTGAGGCTAACTGTGGTCCATTTTTTTTTTTTTTTTTTTTTTTTGAGACAGGGTCTCGCTTTGTAGTTCAGGCTGCCCCTGAGCTCACTATGTGGCCCAATAAAGCCTCAACTCAGCAATCCTCCTGCCTCTGCCTCCTAAGTGCTGGGATTACAGGCATAAGCCACCATGCCCAACATTGTTGTATGTGATTACCAGGGATCAAACTTGGAACCTTGTGCTTGCAGGGCAGACATTGGAACAACTGAGCTAAATCCCCGGTCCTGTGGTCCAAAATATTTAATGTGAAATTCTAAAAATGAATAACTTATAGTTTTTAAATAGGTTCTATCACAGTGCGTTGTAATTGTTGTCTTTTATTGTTATTTGTTATTCATCTCTTTCTGTGTCTAACTTGTAAGTGAAGTTTTATCATAGGTGTGGGCAAGCACACTCAGGAGAAAGTGTGACATACATAGGCTTTTGTGTTCTCTTCCATTTCAGGCATTCTCTGGGGGTCTTGGAGCATCTTCCTGAGGGAGATGACTGTGCCCTTCTGTGGCTGGTTCATGGATTTGAGCCAAGCTTCCGGCGCCCACCCCTGTGATGGGCAGCCCAGAGATTGCCAGGGCAGCGAAGCTCCTGACATCTTAGGGCTTTGTAGTTTGTTATGAAGATCTGTTCAGTGCCTGGTACATCAAGGCTTTCTGTGGTCACTGAATTTTCTGTCCTTATTTTCTCGGCCTAGGAAACAAATCCATGGAGGGTCCCTGCTTGTCCTTGTGAGCCTCGGGCATGGCATTGAGCTGCTACATTCCATCAAGATGTTTAGCTCTGAGCAGGCTGTAAAAGACTCTAGGAAAAGCCTCTAGTATTCCTACCCATGACCACTTTGCAAAAATCATTATTTTTAAATATACCCTAAAAGAATCTCTCAATTTTCCTACATGGCACCAATGGCCTCTTTGCATGACTGGATTCTCCAGCCAGGACAATTAGGAGTTGGTTCTACTTAACCCCTTCCCCCATCACCTAGTCCAGTACAACTGCTAAGCTGATTTTTGTGGAAAGGAATGATTCATCTTACTAAGTAGGCCATTTCCAAATCAAATGAAAAATGTTAGGTGTGAAAACTTTAAAAACTGGTGTCCTGGAGGTGGAGAAGATTTTCAAAGCTCTCAAGTTAGTATTAAATGTTTTCAAAATGTGAGATGGTCCTGGTATAGGAAGGAAAGATATAATTTATCTTTGGTGCCTACAGAGTCATAGCCACATGACAATTTAATACCTGGCCTTATATCTTCTCTTTTCAGGGGGCACAGGTGAGGTCACAAGCTGTGTCCACTGGTCACTCACAGTCGAGGACAATCCGGCTTCAAACACAGGGCCAGCACTTATAACTCCAAAATCTAAAATTTCTGAGGGCAATGATGCCTTTCATTTTCAAACATTTTGGATTTTAGATCTCTTCTGATTAGGAATGCTTAGTTCATAAAATCGATGCAAATATTCTAAAATCTGAAAAAATACAAAATCTCAAACAGTATTTTGGCCCAAGAATTTTAGATGAGGGAGGTTCCACTTGAAACTGGAAACCAAGTACAGTGATGCATATCTGTGATGCCAGCTCTTCAGGAGTATGAGGCAGGAGGCTCATGAGTTTGAGGAGAACTTTAAATGCACCTTTGGAGTAAACTGCCAGTGAGTTCAACGCCTAGTACTCAAAGAAAAAATAGCTTTCTACTTAATTGAATTAAGGTCTTACAGTTGAGAATACATTTCAGTCTCCACTGATAAACATGACACCTGCTGCTTTTAGTGCAAGTTTAAAACACTTGTGGTCTGTCAGGTGGCAGTAACACAACAGGAGGGCTCTTCTCTGAGGCCTGAGGTAGAGCCTGGGGTCTGCACTAACATCCCCAAGGAAGGACATCTTGTAGTTCAGGCTAGTCTTGAACTTGTGATGATTCGCCTGCCTCAGCCTCCCAAATGCTGAAATCACTGGTATTTGCCACCATACCTGATATTTTGAGTATTTATTAACCTCACTGTTGAGTAAGCCAGGAGTGAAGTATAGTCCTATGACTGGAATTAGAAACTGGCCTAATACAAATACCTGGACTGCATAGAAATAGATAAGGAATCCTGGTCAAGCTCAGGGAGGTGTAGGAACAAATATCCATTGAAATGCATCTGGTCGGGCCGGGGATATAGCTCAGTGGTTCTGGCGCCTGTTTTGCAAGCACAAGGGCCTGGGTTTGATCCCCGGTAACCACATACCTATACTGGGTATGGAGACTCACGCCCAGCAGCAACCAGTACCACATACCACATACCACAGTGCAGGGCATGGTAGCTCACGCCTGTAATCCCAGCACTTGGGAGGCAGAGGCAGGAGGATTGCTGTGATGTGAGTTGGAGGCTGAGCTCAGGGCCAGCCTGAACCACAAAGCTAGACCCTGTCTCGAAAAACCTTAAAAAAGAAAATAAAGATATGCATCTGGTCATGACACGTGGCCAGCTATCAGCCTGCAGCAGTAACTGAGCTCACTGCACACTACATCTCTTGACCAAACCTATTTGTACTCCAGCCCTCTCCCAGAGTGTCTCCCCCATTTGCATAAACATACCAGCTACAACCCCAAATCATCCTCTGAGCTCCACTCAGCTAGTGTTGCAAACTTTATTCCTGATACCCCACCACTGGTGCTTTTGGGGTGCCCTCTCGATGTGTTGAGGCTCCATGTGGTGCACAGCTTCCCTCCCTCAGGTGAGTCACTCAGTGCACCTCTGACCCTGCCTCCCTGCCACACTGCCTGCCTTTCTAGCCTCATCTTTACTCTCCCCATCACCAAACTCTCCCCATCACCAGCATCACCAAACTCCATGTCTTCCATACCCCACCCCCACAGTTCTGTCCCTTCCCTTCAGTCATTCGCTTGTGCCATTTGATCATGTTGAGTGCCCTTCTCCCTGAGTCCATCCAGCTCAGTCCTAACCTTCCATCCACAGGC
Organism: Petromus typicus; assembly: GCA_004026965.1. NCBI lineage: Eukaryota > Metazoa > Chordata > Mammalia > Rodentia > Petromuridae > Petromus > Petromus typicus. Next base: position 32,259 of record PVIR01017142.1, read on the forward strand.
AGGGGATTGAATCCAGGGCCTTTATCCCGAGTGATAGCCACCAGCTCTTTAAAATAATGTGTTTTGAAAGCGTATAAGACTGTAAGTGGCCAAGTTAGTCTTGAACTTGCCTTGGCTTCCCAGCGTGCTGGGATGACAGACTTGTACTCCTCCCCACCTGGCTTCTGACTCAGTTTTAAGGCTTAGATCAAACACCATTTCTTCTAGGACTGATTCCAAAACTTTCTCAGGTGACAGCACCTGGAATATTTCAATAATTTTTACATAGAGCTTATGGGCCAACATAAATACTTAGTAGCTCTGTTTATTTAGTTGTTATATCCAGAAACCTTAATATGTATTTATGTCTTAACAACTTAGGAGCCATTTGAATAATAAAACTCTTAAAGAAAAGTATTATTTTGACTTCTTTCATAAATAACCATCACTACTTACTAGTAAGACAGGTGTGTCTATTGGGCCCTGCACTGCGGCTCAAATCCTTGATACTCCATTTCCTGTTCCACACTGATCCCTGCTGGGTACTTGCTTATTACAACAGTTGCCAAGACTCTAGCCTCCAACAGACATGAAGAATTTCAGCACAAAAGATTTTTGAAAGTACCACTACCTCAAAGTATACACATTGTGTCCAATGGAAGATTAGTACTGCTGTTTCCCTCCAAAATTTAAAAATCTTCCATTGACACCTGTCAGAATTTGTCCTGACCTAGTGTAGCTTGGAGCACATAGTGAGAGCGTCCAGCTCAGGAACTCAGCACCACAGAGCTGGATACCTGTGTGGCGCTGCCTCACTTAGCACACCGTGCAGCTCTCTCCTGGCCCTTCTCCTTTCTCAAAGTAAGAAGCTGTTGTGCACTCTTTCTCTGCATGACCCTCTGAGCTAGGCCTGCACTTTCCTCCTTTCGTACACCAGCAGTGGCCCAGATCCACGAGCCTGGCCTGCATTCCCTGGAGAGGAACTGGACTGATTAGGGGGCCATGTCAGGGCCACAGGGAAGGAGATAACCCTGCGGCGCTAGCGAGTCACCTTGGCTGACATCAGCGGGGCAGCCATCAGGCAGATTCATGTCTTCGGTTCTGAGAGGGACGGGGAATCCTGCCTGAGCAGGCGATGGTTCCTGCCTGAATTTGCTAAGGAGTCCTGAAGCCATTGTCCCTGAAAGATGTCCACCAATCAGAAAGCCACATTTCTCAGAGTCTTGGAGTAGTTCTGGTTTTCATTTGGTTTCCTGGTAAAAAGAGTTCCTTAAGAATAAAAGGGAAAGGAATGAGAGGATGGAAAGAAAGGAAGAGAGGGGCAGACGGAAGGAAGGAAGGAAGAGAGGGAGAGGGAAAGAGAGAAGGAAGAGGAACAAGGGACACCTCTTGTTTCAGGCAAACCAGCAGGAAAGAGGTGTGTCCTTTCCAAACCTCAAAGGCATGAAGGCTACTTTGACCCTGGCCGGTCCAACCTCAAGTCCAGACATCACCAGGACTGAGGGCTGGTGGCTGAAGAATCCTAGCAAGGTCCTCAGTGACCTGCTGGCTCCTCCCCTCATGGCTAATTTCTATAGCTGCCCCCATTTGTTTGTTTGTTTTTAATTTGCCATCATTTTTGTCCTTGTGCTGTTCTTGTCCATCCTTGGTTGGTAGGAGTTTGCATCTTTTTTTGTTGTTTTTAATATAGGCTACAAACAAACCTGAGACAGAGTTGGCAAAATTAGGATCAGGATCAGAAGTCAGGTGTATGTCTACATATGACTGAACTTCACTAAGCTAAGCTTCTTACCGATTCCAGCCAAGAGTCACACTGACTCCCTCATTGGCTTAATTCCTTGTGGCCAGGCCACTGGCATCTCAGTTTACAGAGGTGCTCCTGCTCCTCCATCTGCAAAAGGCCTGCAGTGCCTCTGAAGTCAGCCCTCTGCCAAGTTCTGAGTCACCCTGAGAACAGCAGATGTTGGGGCTGGGCCTGAGGTCCAGGGTCCACCCCATCACTCCCACTTGCCCTTGGCTTTGGCCCCAGGGGGTGTGCTGTGGAGGTGGCACCCAATGGCGACAGCCTTTCTTCCTAGGAGCGGAGGGCAGCCTGGTTCTCCTGCTTCCCCTGCTCAGTCTGTTCTGTGGGCAGAGCTCTGGGAACTCACCCAACCTACATCGTGGCCAGGCTGGCAGTGGGTAAAGAGGCTGCAGGCCCGCCTGTCGCTGGCATCTATAAGGAGAAAGGGATTTTACTTCTCTTTCCACCTCCTGCCTAGGGAATTTCACTCTTCTGTTTCAGATTGGTACCACTTTCTAGAAACTTTTTTAAAAAGCTTGAACTAAATTACTTCTAGAAAATTCCTTCTGTAGCTAACTTGAGCCCTTTGAGCCTCACCAGCATTTCTCTGGGCTGGCCCTCTCTAGACAGTGTGTGGAGTACAAGAACCTTCCACAAAATTAAAGGTCTCAGACTTCTTTAGAAAGAAAGAATTTGGATTTCCTTACCTTTCATCACACCCAACCCTTTAATTATCGTCTTCATTTGTCTCCTTGAACCCTCTCCAAAGCATATCTTTTGAGTTACAGAAACTGTGACTTAATTAAATCCTTCCAGAGGATTCTCCTAGTTCCTCAGAAGAAATAAATTAAATTTCACTTAGATATATTTCATTTGGGATAGGGCATAGGACAAAGAAATGAGATGCTTTATATACATAGCATACTGGCCTTACCACCAATGAGGTTTTCCTTTTCCCAGTTTTTTGGAAATAATAGGTCATTTTCTGGTGAATAACCTCTAACAGATCGTGACTGGTATGCTTTTGTGGGTGCAGTTTCTTCCCTGACAGAAGTGGGGTAGGGGGCCTCTGTCCAGTAGGCAGGAAGACAGCAGACAGGCTGTAACTCAGAGCACCTTGCAGGATGTGGGACATGTGTGAGGTCTCTGCTTCCAGCCTTTCCTGCACCAACTTCCGCTCCGAGGGGACCTGAGGGACCCATCTTGCTTCCCCTTAACTTCACCTTACTGTAAATAAGCTTATGTTTCACCACGCTGTTCTCATTAGCTATGCAGACTCCTCTGTCCTGATCCTTGGGTGTTTGTGCTCAGATTTTCATGGGCAGAGAGGAAGGTGTGGACCTGATGTTCCGGTTGGGAGCACAGCAGGCAGTTAGGCCTCCGTGCAGCCACCACCTGAGCCAGGCTGAGCTTTCCATCGCACAGGAAGGAGCAGACTCAATGGTG
>PVIR01017143.1:0-35622 GCA_004026965.1 Petromus typicus
TCTGTCCTTTTATTTCCTTTCCATTTTCTGGTCTTCAAAACCAAATTTAATTCAGTTCTTTATTTCCTCCACTAGCATTAAATAATTCTTTCCTAGTGAACTTATATAGCTGGTCAATCTTCTCTTTTGGAATCTCTTTCCTCCCTTTTTATGTCATATTAGCTCATTTCTTTTGATATAGAAATACCTAGGAACACAGAAGTATGCATCAACATAAAGTCTTTTTTATGGATATTTTAAAGAATATTAAGTGGTTCTTCCACACATCAGGTCATTTCAAGTGGTATTTATCACTGTAAGGGTCTTTCATATGATTTTAGCTATTTATTTTTATCATGAACACTGCACTTCTCTACATAGACTTCAGATCTTGACAGATTACTAATACTGCAGCCCTTGGAGTTGTAAATAGTTTTCTATTTGTGATAAATAAAGATCATACAAACTTTTACACCTTTGTTTCAAAAGGAAGAATCCAAGATAACTACTCCTGCCCAGTGAGCAAATGCTCTTCTAGACTCATGGATGCATGATCCATTGGGTGTAGGTGGAAGCTGCCTTGAGTTGCTAAGGAAACTGCAGTAAACAAGCTTTGATCAAATGATTAATCACATCAAAATGGTGTCTTGAAGACTGCTTCTAATTCCATCATGTTTTCTTCCCAAGCGTGGAATTCCTTCTCTGCAATTTGTTCATTCTGTGTAAAATGTTCAACATTCTCATGTTAAATTGTTTTGTTTAGCTTATGAGAGCAAATTTCACCTCTACAAGATGATTTAAATCTTTCTGGTTAACAGATTACTTGTACTTATTAACATAATTATTATATGTTTGTCTGAGGAAATCTGTTAATTAATTTCCTGTAGTCCTTGTTTTGCTTCTATTAAATGATATCAATAATGTGGTTTCATTCTTGCCATCCTATCCATTAAAATTGACTCAAAGCCATTAGAAGATCTTGTTGTTAACCAGTGAAGGAGCTGTTAATGTTTCCGTGAAACAAATAGATGGTGTAGTTGATATCTCACAAGTGATCTCCAATGATACTTGGTCCTAGTACCACACTTTTATGTGATACCTTCCCTTTACAGGTGGTGTGGATTAACTGCGTCATTTTTAATAGAATATGAACATATTCTATTAAACAGTAACACATGTCTTTTAAACTAGAGTGTTAAACCCTGTAGTGTCTCTTTCTTTCCATCTTTCTTTGGTTCTTGTCTTTCATTCTCTTTTTTTCTCTCTTGGATTTCTCATTCTGGGGAAAGCCATTTGCCTAATGAGAAAGCAACCCATAAGTAGCCCAATGAGGTCTGGATGGAAAGTCTCACTAATATATGTGAATCATAACAAAGATCTACCTTACTCCAGACAGGTTTTTAAATGAGATTATACCCTGACATTTTTTACTACAAAATCATGAAGCCTTAGTCAGATATATGCATTTCAATCCTCCTAGATTTCTGACTTACAGACCCTTTCAGATGATAAAGTTTATTATTATGTGGTGTTGAATTTTGTTAAGGAAACTGTTATGCAGTAACAGGAAGGAATCCAATTAAATAATGACAATGACAGAATTATTTAAAAGATAATATAGTTCACCGAGCCACATATTGATTGTGAGATATCAAGGAATGGAGAAATAATGGGTGAGTCAAAATGGTCTGGGACAGTTAGAAAACAAGTCTTGTCAACTAATTTTTTTGGCAAAATATTTTTCATAGAATTTATAGGATGGCATCCTGGTTTAGGGATCTAGGAATAAAAGACTGAGTTTAGGGTTTTATTTGTCAGCTGCTGCTGTGGTTATTTATAACACAGTAAATGCACATGTAAAATATGCGCTGTTATGAACAGTGCAGTATTGCTAAGTATAGTTACTTTGTTGTGTAGAGACCTTGAAAGTGCTCTGGTTGCAAAACTGAAAGTCTACACTCAGTAAGAATCTCTTATTTCAGTCTCTTCACTGTGTCTCTGGTAACTAATAAAATCTGTTCTATGAATTTCAGCATTGTAGATACATCATATAAATGGAATCATACAGTGTTTTAGGGTGGATCTGCCTTATTTTCCTCTGCATAATTTCCTAAAGGATCATAGATGTCACACCACCTAACAGAGTTTCATTCTTTCTAATTGTGTGTAGAATTTCATTGTATGCACATCATATATTTTTTATTATGTGTTCGTCCATCTATGTGCATGGATATTTGGCTTATTTCCACTTCTAAGCTATTGTTAATAGTGCTTTTAGGAACATAAGTTGAAAAAAAATTAGTTAAAACCAGAAAAAAGAGAAAAGACTCAAATTATTTGAATCATAAATGAGAGAGCAAGCATTATAACTCAGAAATGAAAAGATTCCTCAAGGACAATAGTTCACCAACAAACTGTATAACAGAACAAAAGGATAAATTCCTGAATATATTCAATCTACTACACTTTAGTTGTGAATATATGGAAAATCTAAATTGATTAATAATGAGTAAGAAAATTGAATTAATGATAAAAATTTCCAGATTAAAAAAAGTTAAGGACTTGATTGTTTCAATGATGAATTCTACCACATATTCAAAGAACTGATACAAGTTCTTGTCAATCTAACCAAAATAATTGAAGAAGAGATAATTTTTAAAAAATCATTTAGTTAGATCAGAATTTTTTGTATTATTAAAATCAGACAGGAGTACATAAAAATAAAACTACACCTCATATTTTTAAACAATAATATCTTGATAGTTTGGGGGTTAAAGTGGTAGGTCCAGCAATGGTTTAGGGTGCAAGCAAAATTTTAGAAATGTGTTATTACAGAATAGTGTTGTTTCTGCTATGAAGAGTAAGGAATGATTATTTTGCTTGTGGTTGGAGACATTTAGCCAGAAGGTTATAAGCTAGAAGGAAAGAGCAGGAAAAGGTATTCTGGGTGTCATCTTCCCAGTGATTCAGAAGGTACTCTGTGGTGCAGGTGCTCCCTGAGAAAGCAGTAATCTCAATTCTCAGAATGGCACAGGTTTCAGTAGCTTTTTCAGAATTTCCTTTAGTCATGAAAAAGTAGGAGAATACATTTCAGAAATAGAGTACAAAGTCTATGAAGACCATAAGGCAAACAATTAGAAACTGTGGAGACTGTAAAAAATGCCCTAAAATACAAGGAAGAAGAGCAGTAAGTCTCGTGTGTCCTGCTTGTAAGTGCCTTAGGAGCTCATGGGTGTTGCTAGTATATGTTTTATTGCCCAGTGTGATATTTTCTCCATTTGTTTTCTGAAGTCAAGTCATCCATAATAACAAAGGCTTTGCAGTGAAGTGATGTCATCCAACATCACTTCTTCAGTGGTGAGACACTGATCCTGTCAATGCTATCTGAGATGTGGGAAGGATGTGTAACCCCTTGAATTAATAGAATTTTGGCTTTTGTAGTTGTATAGTATCATAATGAGGCTGATTAGGACTGTAGCTTTGGTCTGCTGGTAGATTTTATAATCTGACCAATGGTCAAACTGTCTCAGTTATTAGCTTGACTTATAATGGACAAGCCAACTAACTCTTTGGGTTGTAGGGTATATATTAGCCAAGTGATGAGCCAAAGTGTCTCATCACTGGTAGTATTTGATTGAAATAATGTTTTATTTAGGGATTTGGGTCCGTATAGCAAACTAATTAAAACACTGACAGAAATATTAATAGGACCAGTAGGCAATGTAGTGAGGTGAAGCTGCACCTGACCCAGTTTACCTGCATAGTTTTAATTTTCCTCTGGGATGTATTATAAACCAAAGAGGCATTTGCTTTCATCATTTTAGGATATAGGGTTGATTTTCTCTAAGCTCAAAATATAATTTATATTTATGAAATGGATTACTCTATCTTTATATTTTGATCCTTTATACTGTGTGTAGAAATTGCCTTATACTACTTATTTAATTTCCTGCAGAGAATTAGCAGGAGAGCTCAGATTAATTATGTATCTCTTGTAAACCAAATGTACAGGAAGATGTTTGTATAGTGAAGTTTAGATTTCCATATTGTGTAGGCCACTGCTTGGCATTAGAGCAATCTATGATTAACTGACTCTTGTGAGATGAGCACCCTTGATCTGCCCTCCAATTAGAGGGCAAATATGTGTGTGTGTGTGTATATATATATATATATATATATATATATATATATGTATATATATGTATATATATGTACAAATATGTGTATATATATATATATATATACATATATATGCTATGTTTTGAATCCTTATCTCTCCTTAGTGTCTGTAATAAAGGCTTGGTTTTGAGCTTCTGTTGCTATTTGTAGGCAGTGCAAATTTTAGGACGTGGGATCCTATGAGGTTTTGTCTAGTAAGAATAGGATATATTTGAGTGGACGCTTATGTATTTTAGTGGCAGCTCTCTGAGATTTTTGTGGGAGACCAAAATTGTATTAAATGATGATACTCACTTTACAGCATTGTGTATTTAAAAAGGAAGTCTATGTCTTGGTTATTATTAATAATATCTGCAAGTCCAAAGAAGATAAAATGTAGCACGAAGAGCTTGGTTTGTGGTCTTGATATGTATAGAAATGAGTGGTTTGGATTTATATCTTTGGAATATGTTAGGTCAGAGAATTCTTGAAATCTTTTTTCTAAATCTTTATCCTCTAACTTTTAGTAAATAGCCCACTGGCATACATTCAAGGGTAGAATAAAAGCTTTATATAGTCAAGAGGATCCCATGTTAGAATGAATGAATTTGGCTGAACACGTTGACTTTTACAACTCATCATTGATCTGGAACATCACAGCTAAAAAATTAAAAACAGCAATATCTTCTGAATTCTCACATTTACAATGCAGCGAATGCCATCTATACAGTCTCATTTCCATTGATTCAGGTAACCTTAAGAGTCCTAAGAAACCAATGGTTGGGGAATTGTGACTTCCTCCAGGATAACAGCCCCTGGAAGGAGACTGAAGACATACAAGGCTGCCCTCTTCTGCAGACTGAAGATGGTGGAGGCCCCACAGTTAGCAATAGCTCCACACTATTAGAGATCTCAATAGTTAGGTGAGTGGGGAACAGCTTCTATGAACCAAGCAAAACTGGCAACTGGTAATGAAGCATGATGGGATCAGAATCTGTGAAAGTCCTTATTTCCAACAGAGTGCAGGATCCACCCAGTAATTTGTGTTTAATAGTACATTGTACATAGTTCAGAGAAGCAGTCACTGGCATCAAAAACCATTGGGAAAGTCACGGTTACCACAGAAGATCCAGAGACTTCAGGATGAACTGGTTAGACAGAGGAAGACCTTGGATCCCTTACAGTGAGGAAACATACACGAGTCCCTGAGCAACTCACAAAAGAGCCCACCAACTTTAATTTGGATCAGTTCTACAGTTTTAGTTGGGATTACGTGTAATTAGTAACGTGAGTATGATTAAGTATAACAGTGAGAAATACTTTGTGACTAGAACTCAAAAATAACTAAGAGATAAGAGGCCTTATGTGTATTTAATGAGTGTACTACACAGATCTCCTTTGAGGAACTACATGCGATTTATAACTGAGATTCTTCAGAAAGAGTTGCAGGTGAGATTTTTATCTGAGAAGACTATTGTCAATATGGTAAAGTTCATTATAGCACATGTAATGATTTCTGTTCTAACTTATTGGATAAACTGCTTCAAGTTGAACAGTCCATGATTAATGCTCTAAATGTTTCATTCATTTCCTTTCCTTTACTACAAAGGTGCCTAGGACCATGAAGAGGTACTAATCATAGAAGAAATAGAAATAGAATTTGCTGGCTTTAGTTCATGCAGGCTTTGATCCAATTTGTCTTAAGTACCAAACGCCGCCTCCATTAGCACACTGCTCCTAGGCATTATGTCAGCATGCCAAAGAGTAGAGATATAGATGGATCTTTCTCTCTATAAACATAGGTCTTTTTTTCCCAATTCGGAGGGTATAATTCATTTATAGTAAGTAGAAGAGACTCATACATGTAATTCAGTCCATAGTTGTTAAATCTGTGAGACTTTGATATTGTGTATATTCGTAATTTTGCAGCTATCCTGAGACTGTACAGCTGTACAGTCTGAAAGCCAAGAACTTTCACATTCAATTAGAGACACAATCCACATTTTTGTTTATTTTTTTAATTTTGAAATACATTTGGAAAAAATTATCTAGGGTGATCTCAGGTTAGGGCATTTCTACTTCAAGCTTTAAGACTACAGGCATGTACCACTAATCTTGGGTAATTTTGTAATTTTAAAAACATTCAACACATTTACATATTAAATTCTATTATAAGACTACATTGATAAAAGAAATACAGGAAGGAAGGAAGTTTAAGTTCTACTTAAGAAAATCTTCCACCTTGAAAGTATTAAACACAATCCAATTTAATACTTTATTTTAGTAACTAATAAGAATTGGATATATTTATGTAAATTTTTGATAATTTATTATTAATTTTTGCAAATTTCACATTACAATTAAATGAGGTAATATATATAAAAATGTTACAAATGTTTCTTGTATGAATTTTATCCAGCTTTGTGAAATAATATCACTGACTAAAAAAGTGATCAAAATCATATAACAAACCGGACAAATTTATCTATAGTTCAACAATTACATCATTAATGTTATTGTGGGCTTATTTCATATTGAAAAGAAACATACACAAAATTCACACAAAAATGTAAAGTTAAGATGTAGTAAATGTTATTTTTAAAAAATAATTTACCTTATTTCTATTAGTAATCAAGAGAGGAAAAGAAATCTGCTTACTCTGGAGTTAGTAAAGTTTTCTATCCTGCTTATTACAGAAGTGTGCTAAATTTGGGAAGGTTTGTTGAACTGAATATTAATATGTAAAATGTTGTATTTATTTTGATATTGAAAAATTAAATAAGGATATGTCATTATATTATCTTTAAATAATTTACTGTTTTATATATATATATATATATATTCATTCTGAGTTAAGTAATTATTGAATGAAAAATATTTGACAGCAAACAATTAATAAATTCCTGTATATTTGAAACAGTATAAAAAGAAGTTGCAGTGGAAGATAGTATTATTTAGAATATTTTATGCAAGATTCAAAGGAGTAAGAATTTTTAATTATTGTAAATATGAGTGGACTTAGACAAAACCAAAAACATAGAGCAAAACTGTACAAAGTGGAAGGAGAGATGAAAAATTCTAGAAAAACAGCTTGAGATGTCAACACTAAACTCCTAATGTGGAATAGACAACCTATAGAATATCAGAAAATGCAAGTCATGCAAGACCTACCTACCAGACATATACTGATAACTCAATAATAGCAGCATAAGCATTTCTCTTAAATGCAAATGATAATATGTAGGACAATATATTAGGAATACATAATATATTAATTATCAAATCAGTTGCAATAGATTTAAAAACATATGTATCATACAAGTATCTACTCTCATCAAAGCAAGATAAATTTAAAACAGATTTAGAAGTCAATAATAGAATGAAAACTGGAAATTCACAAACTATAGAAATTCAACAACATACTCTTCAGGAGCAAATGATTATAGAAAAATAACAAAAGAAAAACTAGACAAGAATTAAAATGAACATAGGATATCAAAAATCACAGAAAGTGCAAAAGCAATCCTAAGGTGAAAATAAAGTGCTGGTTACCTGGAAAGTGTCAAACCAAAGCCCCCCAGAACGGAACAGAGGACGTTTGAGAACATCAAAGAACAGTCAGAGGAGAAGAAAATAAGATTCATTACTACAGAAGAATTTGATTTATCACACAGAACAAACACTTGATTTAACAAATAAGTGGTATATGAACCCTTGCAAGAATCAAAGACCTGAGAAAACAATTCAGCTTCCAAAATTGCTAAAGGAAGTTCCCAACATCATAAGCAGGATTTGCCATTTTGGGCAGAGACGCAAACCTGAACTCTGATAGCCCGGAAGGGCCCTATACCTCCAGGGTCTTACAGTGGCCCAGAGAGAAAAGAAGGGGAAAAGCTATTTAGATAAAGCTGACTGAGACTGTTGGCAGCTGATCCTCATACCAAGGGCATGCAATTCCATCACTAGAAATTCAGTTCACTCATCACAGAAGGCAGACTACGTCAAGAGACAAGGAAGGATTGCTGATAGAAGAAAGACAGCAAATCTCAACCTCAGAAATCAGAAAGTTAAAGCCCAAGGGGAGAACTAGGACAGCCCAGCAGAATATAGCAGTTGGTAAATTGATGGGAGCAGCACTTCCTATTGGAACACAGACTTACTGCCAGGCAGGGGTGGAACATGCAGTAGAACTATGCTGAGTTCAAAACTGTAGGAGATCCAGGAAATCACTTCTGGCCTTACAGCCCAAATCTAGCTTGAATATCAGTGGACTTTGTCAAGCTTGCAGTATTATCTGATTGATTTGCAAGACTGCCGCTGACCTTGTCTACCACTGACACATAGACATGCTTTGAAGGCGACCAACATCTTTTCTTCCTTCCTTCCCTCCTTCCTTCCTTCCCTCCTTCCTTCCTTCCTTCCTTCCTTCCTTCCTTCCTTCCTTCCTTCCTTCCTTTCTTTCTTTCTTTCTTTCTTTCTTTCTTTCTTTCTTTCTTTCTTTCTTTCTTTCTTCTTTCTTCTTTCTTTCTTTCTTTCTTTCTTTCTTTCTTTCTTTCTTTCTTTCTTTCTTTCTTTCTTCCCTTCTCTCTTTCTTCAACATGTCTCCTTTCTTGGTCTTCAATTGTTCTACATTTTTCTCTTTTTACTTTTCTTTTTCTTTCTGTCTCTGTTTTGTTCTTATAGGAGGGTAAATGCAATTTCTAGTTGTCTTCTTTCTGTTAGTTTGTTCTGTTTTGTATTTGTTCCTTCTGTCCCTCTTTTATCCAGTTTCTATCAGTTTCCCAAGGTTCCTGTGATTTTTCTGTGTCTGTTAATCCTACTTCTAACCTCTGCCTCTCTTTTTATCTCTCTATCCCCTTCCAAGTATTTCTCTTTTTTTCCCAGAAAGTGATGCCCCTATATTGAAAGGCTTTTATATACTGAACATATTTCTTGCAGGTCCTTAATTTTGACATGTGGTCATGGGTCTAGTTTAGGGGGTTAAATTTTCAGAATAGTGGCTGCCACAGTATGTCATTCTCTGGGCTGTGTGTGGTCCTGTTGATGATACTGATTGTACTACTTGGGCCAAGATAACACAACTGTTCCAGTCAACTGTCCAATAATATATTATACACAAGAAACACAATAGAAAAAGAAATTCATAGACTGAAAATAAAAGGATGGAAAACACTTCTCCACATTACAGGGACTCAAAAAAAAATAGGAGTGACTATCTTATATGCAGACAAAGTAGATTTCAAACAAAAACTAATTAAGAGAAACAAAGAGAGTCCCTATATCCTTGTAAAAGGAAAAATCCAAAAAGAAGAGATGATAACCATAAATATATGCACCAAATTCTATTATACCCAACTATATAGAAATAATGGATATGAAAAACCAAATGAACACCAATACAATATTAGTGGAGGACCTCAATATCTCACTTCATAAACAGAGCAACTGGATAACAATTCAATAATGAAATACTACAACTGAATCAAATTTTTAAACAGTGGACTTAACATATTGTTTCACCCCACAAAATCAGAATGCACATACTTCTAAGCTGCACCTGAGTCACTCTCCCAAACAAATACATGCTAGCTCATGCAGCACAGTTAAGTAAATGCAAAGCAATTGAAATCATCTCATGTATATTATTATGCCATAGTGCAATGAAATTAGAGATCAATAGCAAAAGAAATTCAAAGAACTTCACTGATACATGGAAAGTGAAAAACACTTTCCCAAACAAGCAATGAATCACAGAGAAAATTAAAGACATTAGTTTCTTCTTTTAAATGATACCAATACAACTTAGGAATTTACTGGAAAAGAGGAAGGAGTTGTACAAGAAAAATTCATAGCACTGAATGCTCAGAGAAACACAGAGTAAACTGAAATAAACAGAATAATGCTGAATGTTAAGCTTCTAGAAAAAGAGCAAGACAAATCCAAAGCTTGTACAAGGAAGGAGATTAAAAGGACTAGGGCAGAAATCAATGCAACGGAGATTGAAAGAATGATACAAAATCAACCAGTCAAAGAGTTTATTCTGCAAAAGAATAAATATAATCGACAAACCCTCTTTCCCTATAAGAATGTAGCTAGGTATTCTCTATGAACATAGAGAATGTCAACACGAGACAGTGAGTCTGCTGGCCTATTCACCATGGACTGCTCAGCCTCCAAACTGCAAGAAATACATTTATTTGCTGAGCTTATGTTTTTTGTTTTGTTTTGTTTTGTTCTTTTAGCTGCAGTTCAAGTGGTCTAGGATAACGGTAATATATTTCAACTTTATAAGATGAAAGGTGCTGGAGAAGGTGATGGCTTCAGACTAATACAAATGTCATTAGTAGCACTTAATTATTAAAATTGATTAATTTAGTAGGTTTTGTATGATGTGCATCTTATTATAATAAGAAAATTCTCAAAAGGTGAAAATAAGAAGAGATACTATAATATATAAAATTGTGTATGGAATGATCAATGCATAAATTCAATTGTGATGACCATCAAAGCTGAAATCTGTTTCTCACAAAAGTGGTCATTCATTTGGCAAATCTACCAATCAAATAAAACAACATGGATGTTTAAAAGAACTAAATAATTACTATATAAATCTCAGAACAAATAGTGTCGACACTGGTGTTACACATACTGATTTTGTTTTTATTGCTTCTCACCTGGGCAGATCCATTGTGCATCTTTCTTGCCTGATAAACAGCAACAATTATTTCAAGACAGATAAAAATGAAGATTGGAATACAAATTCTTTGATCTGTCCTTGTACATTCATTTCCTTAAATAAATGAATAAAATTTTTAATAAAAAGCACTCTTTTAAACATACCTACCATAGATAAGGAACAGTACTTGTTGAATTACTGAACTGTGCCAAAAAAATATGTAAGCATGTTACTGAATCTACTAATCACTGTATTTCTATTCTAAACTAAAAAAAACCCCTTACTTTTAAATAGAATGTATTAGTCTTTATGTTTCTTTAATTCCCTTGGGTAGTTTTTATGCTATATATTTTTTTTTTATTTCTTGCACTCTTTAGTTGCAAATTATTTTCTAATTTGCCTATATACTTATATTTTATCACTTGTTACTTGAATTTATTTTTACCAGTCATACAATTTTACCTTCCTGTGTGTATGGTACTAGAGATCAAACTCAGGACCTGAACTCAAGACCTTATGCTTGTTTGGCAGTCACAGTACTATTGAGCTATGTTCTCAGCCAAAAATATTATATTTTGATATGGTAATGTGATATTTAAATGTACATTTGAGCCAAGATAAACATCAGTCTTCTAAATAGTTATCAAAATCACTTTTTATTTATATTTGAAATGTATGGTATTTGAAGTAAAACTTTATTGAAAAGTGAATGGAGAATTTCTGATCAAATGTCATGCATTTCTTGATATCTATATCACTTTAAGCTGCAGTTCTGAAGTTTAGAAATCAACCACTGAAACAAAGACAAAAGAACAATCATGCAACATAAATTTAAAAAACCCACAGTAATATATAAAAATGCATATTTGTATTAAACTTCTAGAGATAGCTTTTATTTTATAAAAAAAAATTGTGGAGTAAAAATATATTAAATAACATTAGATTTCTGCTATAAATAGAATCCAGTTCTAGTTCTGAATCTAGTTCAGAGTTTATAGAACTAGAAGGTGAAGGACTTACTAACTTTTACAAAAGCAATGGCCACAAAATAGAAAAAAATATATATAGAAATGGTAAGAATACTTATACATGAAGAAGACTGATGATTAACTGGTCATATTTGAAGATGAATCACAGATAAATGTGGTTTATTATACTAATATACCTCCAGGGAGTACCATAAATTTATGTAGAAAAGTTATAGAAACGTGTAATAAGAGTCACTGATTAAGAATTTGAGTAAAGTGATTAGCTAGGCAATTTTAATCAGTGATACCATAAAGTATCTTGTGAGTTAGAGTTCTCTTAATAGTTTTTACATGAAACTCAATTTTAAATAACTAAAAATAATAGCTGTAGTCAAGACTAAGAAAAAAGCTCACGTCCAGACCTAATGAAATGTTCATAGGGTCATTTTCTATTGGGCATCAGTATTCAAGACTCTGAGTGATCCATGTATGGTCTCAGCAGTATTTGCTATCAGAGAGAACATCATTGACTACTTTTCTTCTATCCATGTTCAAAACTCAATATTATACTTCCAGAAATACACATGTTATCTTAAAGTCTAGTAGAAATATTAAGAAAAAGTGAGTAACCCACCTTAGAGAGCATTTTTACCAGTGAGTGTGGAAAAATCATTTTATAATTTCTCTAAGCTCAAAATCCTATACAGAGGGAGAGTGATGAGAACAGGACTGAGGCTCTAAAATCATTGCTAGCATATCTTCTCTTTAAGGTAGAAATAAAGAACATGAAGATTCTCAAATAAATAGATGAATAAGCCCCCAAGTCAAAGAAGCCTCCCACATCACCTCTTCATTTCTATGTTTATTTTCATTGTTAACTTATTTTAGTCATATGGAACTAATACATGAGTTTTTTGTTTTCTCACTTTGTAAATGAGAATGCATTATTTTTCCCACAAAATTTGGGAATTTTAGCCGGGTAATCGGGCTACACATAAAATCAGCACTTTAACCAAATGTCATACTGCTGCATGAGAAGAGTTCCTTTTTTATTCCCTCCTTTATTGAAATCGTTATTAGTACATTACATAGAAGAGTTCCTTTTATAACTTTGACCATGCTTCTTAGAAGGAATTCTGAAGGAAGGGGTTGAATAATTAACACTGCAAACTATCCCATTCTTTTTGCAAAGCTTATTTCACAGCTTCGTGGCAGTGTTCACCAGCTGTAGAGAAGGCAATCCAAACGTCCTAAATTAATCTCTGCTGCAGTGCTTGTAACACAATTAACACGTTTAAAAGTGATAAATATATGCTAAAAAAACAACAATTTGAGGTCAATTTAAAATAAGCTGCCACAGAGTTGGAGATTGCCTAAATCCTATTCATTTCTTATTTGCTAATTATAAAATTCAATAATCAATTTAGGATTGGGGAAAGATTTAAAATTAGGAAAATATTAGTATTACTTTTTTAAATGCATGCTCCTTTTAAACTCAAACTGAGGGAAGAGATTCCCTTTCAGAGCACATGGGTATCTAAAGGAACAGGAGAAAAGTAAATAATAAAGATATAAGCTAATAATAGAGATTATAGGTAATATAGCTATGTGCTTTGCCCATGACCATATGCAGCTGCAATGGGCTTACTCTTTCCATCACATATTGATTGGCCATTTGTACTTTGTCTACTCTAAGTGTCAATTTATTTCAGTTGTTCATTTTGGATTGTCTTTTATTTTGAAGATCTAAGTGGGTTTGTTGTTGTTGCTGTTGTTTCTTTAAATAATCTAAATCCTCTGTCTGAGAAAAGTTTGAAAATTTGTTTTCCTGTTCTGTATGGTGTCCCCCCACTTTTTTATTGGTGGTATTTTTTTACTGAGCAGAAGTTTAATTTGATATGATCCAATCCGTTGATTCTTGTTATCATTTCTTGTGCATCTAGGAGTCTGTTCACAAATTTCTTTCCTGTGCCTCTGTTTTGGGTTTTGCCTACCTGTTTTACCTTTCAGCTGATTAATTACTTCAATATTCAGATCTTTGATACATTTAGATTTTACTTTAGTACACAGTGAAAAATATGGGTTAAATACTCCTCTGACAGGTGGACAGCCACTTTTCCTATCCCCACTTGCTAAAGAATTATCTTGGGCCAGCGAAGTAGCTCAGAGGCTCTACTTGCTTGGCAAGGGCAAAGTCTTGGGTTTGACCACCATATTCCCCCTCAAAAGGGAGTTTATCTTTCCTCTAGAACATGATTTTTCTCCTTTTTGTCAAAGGTCTGATAATTTAATATGCCTGGGGTTGTTTCTGCTGCCTCTGCTCTCTGCATTGATTCACATGTCTATCTTTGTGCCAAAGCCGTGCTGTTTTATCTTTAATTTCTATATCAAGTTAGAAAAATACCTTTTTTTTCTTTCTGTACCTACAAATGCAGTTAGTTTAACTTCTCAAGATTTTTTTTTTCTTACTGAAATTTTTCTTGGTACATTACATATACACATCATGATTGCACTCAACAATGAGAGTTTGTATCAGTACATGACACAACTTAATCTCATTTTTCCCATTCCCTTACCCACCCTACAACCCCTGCCCCTATATACATAAGTTTTGTTTTCTTTTTTTATTATAATCTCATGATTTTCCCCCTTATTTACCCCTACACCCAACCCCTCAAGATTTTTATTGACAACTAGCTATATTTTTACATTATATGTCTATATTGTACATTAAATCTTCCTATTCCCCCAAAACCTACACTATTACTCTGACATAGGAAAATTTATTCCTGTAATTATAAATCTTCTGGTTTCTAATTGTTTTAAGCATACCCCATTACTCATGGAAATACTATAAATGGAATTATGCTTCC
The DNA here is from genome assembly GCA_004026965.1 of Petromus typicus. Classification (NCBI taxonomy): domain Eukaryota; kingdom Metazoa; phylum Chordata; class Mammalia; order Rodentia; family Petromuridae; genus Petromus; species Petromus typicus. The sequence goes on from PVIR01017143.1 coordinate 14,655, forward strand.
TAAGAAAATAAGATCACTGAAAAATCTTTTAATTGTCTTTCCAAATTGTTATAGCTACCCATCATTCTAATTTTAATATTCTACATAAAATCTAAAACAAAAATTCATAAACTTCCACAATTCACTGTGACAGTGTATCATAATTTTTTATATTAGTCTTAGGCATCAAAAGAGATGATAGATATATAGATACATATCATCCTTAAATATGCATATTTAAGTAAACAGATAAAAGTGTTAAGAATACTTAATTAATGAATTAGTAGTCTGATACACTGTACCTCAAATGAAGTAATAACAATTCAACTTAATTTTAAGATATTTATAATTACTAAATGAAATGTATGCCTATTGCTGCTTAAGTTTCGTGGTGTTAATACTTTCACCCCCATCTTCATTTTCTGTGCAACACTGATTTTTTTCTTCCAAATTTTCTTGCTTTTATAATTCTTTAAAAACTAATTTAGGTGTCACCTAAGGAAACATTACGATCTAATATTGAATCTGCAAACTGTATGGAGTCAGAAATGTGTGCATTGACAGATGTCAAAGCATTGTGAATTTTACTAAGGTGAGGTTTCAATTTAGAAAAATATACTGTGTAGAAATATTTAATTACTATCTCCTGTGGCAGATATTTTATACATAACAGCCACCTAGTGTACTTTGAATTCAAAGAAAGTATACACTGGACTGAGACTCATAGGTGAGGTGAGGAGAAAGAAGGACAGATCAGGCCACTCGTATTTTTTATTTTATGTGAAAAATCGATTTACCGGGAAAAATACACTTACTCAACATCAATGATTTCATGTGATACTTTATAAAAACAAGAGGTAGTTTTCTGTCACAGATGAGGCTTGCAAATCAGATGTTATGCAACATGAGTTATCAATAACCTGATGGCTCAGAGACTGGCCTTCTCCTCCAGGTACACAACACTTTCTCTGTGCAGGTGTTCTGCTCCGGATTTTAGGGGACTTGCCCTATTTCCAAACATCACTCATGACATGGCGGTATTAGGACATCAAAAGGAAGTGAACTTATATGGAGAAGAAAGGATACCTGGAACCCTACGGGGGGTGGGGGGGCAGGATTAGTTAAAGTAATACTCATCCATTTGTTACATGAGGGGTAGTCTATTATGTCCAGTTAAGACATGAGTTCCAATCCAACTATAAAATAAAATGTGACCACCCAGGGAATTAACTTAGTGGTTCTGGCACCTGCTTTGCAAGTGCAAGGTCCTGGGTTCTATCCATGGTAACTGCATACAGTGATGCTAGTGTGGTGAATCACACCCACCAGCAATCAGAACCACATGCCACAGTGCCGGGAGTGGTGGCTCATGGCTGTAATTCTAGCATTTGAGAGGCAGAAGCAGGATTTCTGAGTTCAAGGCTGAGCTCAAGGCCAGCCTGAAGTACAAAGCAAGACCTTGTCTCAAAAAATAATAATAAAAAAAAACTAAAATGTTGACATTTGTCCAGTCACTGCTACATAAAGGAGTGACCATAATTTTACATACAGTATTAAGACATTTTAACTTGGCACACTATTAGGGAAACTCAAACATAAAATAGAACAAAAGCACAAACAAGATCTCTATGAGCTGAAGTTTTCTTTTCTACCTGGAATGTTTACATAACTTAGATTTATCTAACACATTCTCTCACACACACAAACACACACACACACACACACACACACACACACACACACAATTTAAACTGAAACTTATGTAGTCTGTTTACAAGGCTAGATTTTGGCAGAATATTTGTAGACCAATTCAATATTGCCTGTACTGTAATGGTGTATCCATATTTATTTTCAAATGCATAGAATGTGTAAACTCAAAAACCCTAAAGCTAAACTGTAGTTTTTTCATTTTAGCAATATTTTGGGATAGGTTCATCATTTGTAAAAACGTCTACCACTCTAGGAAGAGATGTCAGTAGTAAGAGTCTGTAAATTCTAGGGGTGCAGTGTTAAGAATCTCTCTATTTTTTTTAACTTCCCATCCACTTTTACTGTGAATCTATAACTACTTTACAATTAAATAAATAAATAAGCAATATTTGTTTCTAAAAAAGTGTAAGTATAGCATAACAGGATTTTCAAAGAGTTTGCGACCTGCTTGTGTTTGTTTTATTTTTATTTTTATTTTATTTTAGGTTTTTTGAGACAGGGTCTCACTTTGTGGTTCAGGCTGGCCCCAAGCTCAGCCTCAAACTCACATTATAGCAATCCTCCTGCCTCTGCCTCCCGAGTGCTGGGATTACAGGTGTGAGCCACCACACCCGGCACTGTGGTATGTGGTACTGGTTGCTGCTGGGTGTGAGTCTCCATACCCAGTATGGCACGTGGTTACCGGGGAATCAAACCCGGGCCCTTGCGCTTGCAAGACAGGCGCCGGAACCACTGAGCTAACTCCATGGCCCTGTATTTGTTTTAATATTGAAATATAAAACATGATTATAAATGATCGCTCTATCACTCACCACAATATGCAACTTATAATCAAAGCAGTTAATTTTGAGAAATCTGCAACTATAGTGATGTAAAATGTCTGTGAGTTTTAATTTTTCTCAAAATCAATAATGCTATTCTCCACTTTTATAATCAGAGCTTATTAAGATAAATATGCAATTGTGTTTTACAACCAATTTCTTAGACATTCAAAATTTTACTCAAAAATCCTTTCGAGATTTATAAAATTGAAGTGAGGAAACTAAACTCAGAATTTTTTTTGTAAAACAAAAACCAGCTACTGGTGAGACAGTTAAGTCTTCTTTAAAAAATTAACATGAGATAATGCTCAATGTAAAATAAGGTTAAAGGGGACAATGTTGAGATTGTAACAAAAAAGTAAGGAAACAAATTTTATATATATGGGGGGGTGGTAGGGGGGTGGGGCTATGGGAAAAAATGAGAATTAAGTTGTGTCTTATACTGGTACAAATCCCCATTATGGAGTGCAATCATGATGTGTATATTTAATGTACCAATAAAGATAAAAAAAAAAAATTAACATGAGAAAAGCTACCACTTCTATTCAGATATATATTATATGAATATTATATATACATATATGTATACATATATATTATTTGAATATTATATTATATAAGACACCAGTTCTTCACATGCTGCTTTTTGCTTCATTCTGATTTGACCCAAGAGAAAAGCTTTGTGACAAAGATGCTACATCTCTGTTAGAAGTTCTTACTATAAAAAACCTATGTAAAATAAAACAATAACTGCTGCCAGCAAGTTGTGAATTTTTTTTCTAGACTTATTGCTTAAAATTTTTACTGCTCTCCCATTAATACATAATCCAAACTGAGAGGAAGTAGAATATACATAGAGATATTTCAATCCCTAAGAACAAATATTGCTGTCAAAAGTCAATCGATCCTCTGCCTAGAAAGGGGGACACCAAGAGACTTGTGTAATTTTAAGTACCTGGGAGTCCAGGAAGTCAGTGCCTCGGAGCAGGCAAAAAGACCAAGATACTCTGAGCTTGCCACTGTTCATTGGGTTGCTATGACGTCCCAGATGACCCAGAGGGCAGTATTCATCCTAAATGATGAAGATCTTACTGTCATAGGAAGGTATCAGTGACTCAGAGGGCAATGGTATCCTATGGGAGTAAGGATCTTATGCTGATGAGGCTCTCAGTTTGATAAGGGGCTTGTGTTGACTAGGACAATAAGATGAGCAAAAATTTCTTACAACAGTAGGTGAGATGAGTTGAGCTGATAATGAATTTGTCCCTCTTCAGGTGAAATCTTTTCTTTTTTGTATTACTTTTCGGTTCTCCAAGAACCAAAACACCTTCAGCTGATGTAACCATGTCCTTGAGCATGATAGCATCATGGGACCATGGAAACCTCAGATGTGAGCAGAGGCTAAATTGAAGTGGAAGTATGTTTTGGAATGTCAGAGCTGGCCTGCAGGCAAGAAGACTAGGCCTCATATGGCCCTAATCATAATTTGAAAAATCATTTCTGATAAAAATTACATAGACTGGCTCCTAACATTTCTAGTTTATTGGACGGTGCTTTAAATTATAGAAGAAAGGTACAACTAGAGAAGTTGCTTTACATCTAAGTTAATAGTTGACATTCTTGTTTATAGCAAGGAAGAAAGACTGGAATATTTCTGTGGTTTCTAGTAAAAACAAGAGGCTCACTATGCCCAAGGTATAATCATGCCTGATAATACAGTCTCAACTACCATCCAAGGCAACATCAAGAGATTGATTCAAATCAGCCCTGTACTATAAAAGTTGCTATCTAAAGGATAAAGCTTTTTATGTTTTGTATTTTATTTTATTTTTTTAAAATGCCAAGAATTTTATTTCCATGGGAAATTACAATTGCTTTCTGTTGAACTTTAGTAAATCTGGGTCACCAAGTGAACTGCCAGAGGGAACAATAAAACTGAATGAGATCTAAAAGATTTATCATCAGTCAATGTTTAGAGGGAAATGTATTCAACCGTTAAAGATTATCTTCCCCAACCAAAGAGAAAAGAATGGCGTAGGAGTCCATCTTCTAGCCACAGATTGCTGTTGAAATCCAGACAGGTGAGCTCAGCAGAGCCTTCAGCACAGCCGGCTTCACTATCTCCATCTGCCAGCATCTAGGAGCCTCCCAGCCAGATGTAAAGTGACACACTTTGTGGGGTGCATCATTCCTAAAAGTTTGTTGAAGGAAAACAATTCCCACCCAGTTTCACCTGTGAATTATGTTTGGAAAATACAGTCACTACAATGTTCCATTTCTGAGCAGATGGCTCAATGTACCCACTTTACTAGGAAGCTGTATGCTGGTATGTGAAACCAAGAGAAAGGCAGTATGGAACGATCCAGGAAGTAACACTGAGTAAACTCATCTGATTGTGTTAAGACCGACTGCCCTGAGTATAACACTGACCTGAATTTACTTTCCCAGTATCCTAAGTTTTAAAGTAAATTGATTTACAGGTTCCTTCATACATTTGCAAAATATCATTTTTATGTATAGATAGAAAATTTAAAATCTGTTCACGTTATTTATATCACTTGCAAATAGTCATGTTAAATGAAAACTGATTATTTTTGTGAACTAGATAACTAATAATTTTTTTAGGCATTTCTATTTTTGCTAGGGGATTTGATTTTTATGAGAGTGTAGACACAGACCACATACCTGCAAATAAAGATATATTAACCCCTAAGCACTGACTTGACTAAACTAAAAATAATTTGTGGTAAAAGTCATTAAAATTAATTCTGTCATTGTAGATTAATATATACACAAAGACACACAGACAGACAGATACATAGTCCTGGTATTTTACAGGTAGAATGCAATCTAGACCACTTTGAAAGGCAATTTTAATGCAGTTTTCCACTCTTTTCTGAAAAATAGCTAAAGGATATTAAAATAATGACTGCAAAAATTATAAGATGTGGACTGTTGAAACTTTATTCTTACTTTGCCAATGAGCTAAATCCTTAGCACCCCTCAAAAGGATGCCCTTGCTAATCATTTGAGGAGAGACAATGTTAATTATTCATTTATAACCTATAACTGTACACCAGATATAAAGATAGATATAGAATGATGCTGTGAGATACTGAGACCCACCACACTATACATTTAAAAGTATGCCTCATGTGATGTTCATAACACAGGACCAGCAGCACATTGCCCCAGAGAAAGGGCACGTCTAGTTACCGCTGGATAGGTACCCTGGACGGAAAAGCCAAATACATCTGCAGCAACAGAAAAAAAAAAAATAAGAATGAAAAGTAAGGTAAAGAAAAATTCTACAGTAAACACGCACAGTCTATAACTCATCTAAAGAGACAGGCTATACAGACATACAAGGATGAAGCACAACACATCAGAGCATCGGTACAAAGATAAATACCAGGAAGCAACACATGCCACAGGGATGTTGAGGGAAATTGTCCATCAGCACTGCACTGTAAGATAACGGAGAGGAAAACAAACAAACAAACAAAAGCGGAAACATGTTCAATCACAGTAATATGTAATTTAGTTCAACATAGAAGTCACTTACAAAGTTATTAGACCTTTTTTAATAATCTGAGTTTATTGGCACATTTTAGGAGTACAATATGGTCACATTTCACATTGAGAATTTACCCCTGGGCAAGATATATCTTGATTCTTATTTTCTCCCATTCCCTTCTCCTCCCTTCACTCCCACCTCATATACATAAGTTTTGGTTTCTTTTTTCTTTTTCACCACCAATATTTTTTTTTCTTTCTCTTCTTTGCTCTTTCCTGGCTCCATCTCGCTTTTTCCTTTTGAACATTTTTTCCATCTTTCACAATGCCTATCATACATGCTGGACCTCATTATCACCTTCAGTTTTTCACTACAGAAATAATATGACATTTACACATCTGCATCCTATTTATTTCACTTGTGAGCATAGTCTTGAGGTGAATATTTCTGAATTATTACTAGTTTCTCAGTTTCCAAAACACTCTAATTTTTATATATTAAAATCGTATTTCACTGTGCACTTGAAATTAATTTCTTTTTTTAGGCGCTATTTGTTCCACATCATTTTCTCTCCTTTCCCAATGTGCAGTCTATCTCAGATTTCCTCCACAGGAGCACATCTGGGCTGCTGTGATTTGCTTATTGTCACCTCTACTGGAGAAAAATAAAAAACACATAAATAGTGAAGAAAAGACACACTGGTCACTTACACTAATTCAATGAATTTGAAGATATTTGAAAGAAGATATAATATAAAATATAGGCTGCTGTGAAGCTTTAAGATTTCCAGAAAAGTTTAATATTTTTATAATGTGATATTTTACCCCCTAAAAATGCTAGTTTAGCGAGAATTGTCACTGAAATAATGGGATATTTGGTGTAGTGATCTGGGGAGCTGATATTATTATAAAGGATAAAGAACAACTTCTTGAAGAGGAATCATTATTTCACCTAGAATAGTTTATTGATTTGAATTTTGCTTATTCATTATTGTTTTTTAGTGATATCTCATACCTATCATACAACACAATATTCTCATGGCTGTCTAAAGCTGGGACTAAGAAGAGCTATATTTTAGAAAGAGAAATGAGAGAGAGAGAGAGAGAAGAAAAAGAGAAAGGAGAGAGAATTATTGAGGTATTAAATGGATAAAAGGTGGAATGTGCTAAAGAAAAATATGATATGAAATCACCTTAATTTCCTAACATTTAAGAAATCATCTATAGCCTGGAAAATGTTTATGTTTTTAAAGGCAGAACTTATTACAGTTTCTCAGACTTCTGGTTGTCAGGGAAAAAATTACTGCCAATTTTTAGTTTAGATCATTAAAATGAACATTAAAAATGATATCTGTGATTATCTCTGGAGTAAAACTGGTTTTAAAAGAATATAGATTAAATTTTTATTCATTCTATAAGAATATATAATCTTTTTACATAAAAGCATAAAACAGTAAAATCTGCCAACTGTTATCATTGTGAAAATATAGAATACATTATTTTGTATTGGCTGTTTAAATATCCCTAATCACAAAATAACATTGAATTACTAAAAATCAATTAATTTAAAAATAAGAACTCTATGTAGTGTGTTTATGTTTCTGTTTTACCATGGATCTATGAACATAAATCACAGCAATGATGACAAAGGCTAGTATTTAAGCACTATTTCAAAGGGAACTACGGGGATGTGAACCCAAGGCCTTGTCCTGGCCCAGCAGATGCCGTGCAGCTGAGCTACATCCTTGGTCTCATATAAGCTCTGGTCAAGATACTTACGTGTATGTCTGTGCCTCTTCATTGCCTCACTTAGTTTTCAAGGAGGGGAAAAACAACAGGGGTGCTGCTCGAACCTTCTATTGGACTGAGAGGAAACTCCATCATCAAGACTTTAAATACCTGACTGAGATAGGGCAATGATACAGGTATGGGCAGGATTAAAACCCAGGTTGAGTCCCATCATTATTTCAATAGAAAGTGTGGCATAAAACTCTAAAATTACTTTTCAAAAAGCAGTGTACTTTGGATGAGTAAATAACTAAATAATTTTTTCTTAATCATTTACAATTTCTCAAGTCTATCACTATTTGAAATATTGTAGATATAATTTGGTTATACTGTAATTGTCCTAATACTTTTGTGTGAACACAAGCAACTCAGTGTATAATTGTATATTCATTACTTCTTATGGATATATTTTATTTCCACATCTCATAATTTGTTCAAACAGTATACCAAAATACAAATGTAATTAATACACATTTACTGACATAACACATTTTGTGTATGCATTACATTTAACATTTTGGTCAACTGTTATACTAATCTTAGTTAATATTATTTCAATAGCAACAATATTAGGAATAATATTTGTCATTTGAATATTTAGTTTGGTCAGGCCATGGGCGTGCACACATACACACACACATACACACATGCACAGATATGCACACACATACACGCAAACCACACTTATCAAAAACCTTACAAACAGGAGCACAAGGATGTAGCTCAGTAGTAGAGCACTTGTCTAGCAGGTATGAAGCTCTGAGCTAGATAAGACCGGTGCAAGATAAAGAAAAAAAATACAGAATTTTGTTAATTAAAGAGCTATGTTAGCTATTCAGATTTTTTAATGCTATTTTCAATACAGTCTTAAAACTACAATATGATCCAAAATTTCCAGACCTTGCAATGATTTCAAGCCTGAATTATTGAACCTTCTGGGATTCTCTGAGAACAGGAAAGAGAGATAATGACTTCTCTAGTTCACAAAGTCGATGCACTTTTTTCTTTCAAATTTCGCACTTTGTTTTGGTGTTCTTTGGTTCTGTAAGAGCACCACCTGGTGGCATGCCCGACTTCTCAAACAGCCTGTAGGCACCATTATTATCACCAGTTCTCCGAAGGGTAGAGCTTAAGCTTGTTAGAATGTAGATTTGTGTCTTTCAGACTGGGTTCACCCATCCTAAATTTAACACAATGGGATTCTTTATTATTTTGAGTGAATAACTCTTAACGAAATAAATCTCATACACAAAGTTCATAAAGGTGCTTCCCCTTGGGAAAGATAATTCATTTCTTCTGACGGCTACTAGGTTCAACTTTACAAAAAATGAACTTGTTTTAGATTTGAATGTGTACAACTTTGTTGATACTATGTTTTTTTAAGAGGCAAAAATAATCAAACAAGGGTTGCTGTTACATCATCTATTTTTTCTAATCATTTGTGTTTTTAAAATATGTAATATTTTCAGTAGTTTACTGAAAATATTGTATAATGGAAATATTTAGTTAAGTTTTTGAAATGTCTAATACCTATATATTCTTGTCAAGAGAATTCTACAAGGACTGTTTGTATAAATACATTTTAGGGTAGATTAATGGCTCACTAATGTGCCATAAGCTAGACTTTCAAGAGAATATAATGTCAACTGAAAGAATATCTAATCTTCTATCCACAATATATTTCATATAAACAATATTCTTAAGAAATAATTATGTCGATGATATTTTAAGGTAATTAAAAAGAAATGCTATACAAGTGGACAGTTGTCAGAATTGTAAGAAAGTTATTTGACTATGTTTTACTTTCCCTAAATTAAAATAAGAAAGAATTAATATTTTTACGGTGAATTAAAATTTTACATATTTCCTTACATCTGTGAAGAATCTAAGTTTAATTTTGCAAAATTTCAGGTTAAGTTTACTTCCCACATAATATTTAAGTTTAAAAATATGAATTACTTCACTTAATTTTTAACTTTTTATTTGCATCTTAAAAATAAGTATAAAAATAATATACTTATTATAGTGTCATTTATAAATTTAAATTTTGCTATAAGGTTGATTGTATTTGAATTTCTTTCATTTCTAGCTAGATGTTTTTAAATTGACTATTTATCTAGGTCACAATTTTTTTGTGCACAAAATGTAGGTAACATACCGATCTCAGGGCGCTCTGATATTCATTAAACAGCTTAATTTAAACAAAAACTTGGTATATTAGCCACTTACCAAACATTAAGTACATGTTAACATTTTCCACTGAAGTCTTTCAGTAGATATTCATTCATTATTTCATTTTATATTTTTCTGAAGAAATATATTTAAGTTAAAATCTCTTTTATTCAAAGACTTTTCAGCAATTAATAATAATAATAATAATAATAATAAAAACCTTCCTATGAAAGTCTGCTAGCTCTTCTGGAAATGGGTTCCATGCACAAATGTCACTAATGATCTGATTTCTTGGGTTTGATCCCCTTCTCTGAACACACTCTTGTCTGTTAACTAAGTTTGTTGAATAAATGTTTCCATGTTCTTTGTCTCATGATGCATATGACTTTGGGAAGCACTGTTCTAAGTTGATGTAAAATAATCTTTATTGGTGAAATAACCATATTTAAGATCAAGTGTATAGCATTCTTTTTAATAATTCATCACTGTAAGAATTAAAAGTTAATAACAACAGCTTTCATTTTCTTTTGAAAATATTAAGTTAATGGGGAAAATGACTTTGTAATAAAAAGTATTACACTTATTAGGATATGGATATTATCCAAAACTTAGGAGGTTCTATATTCTTCCATCTTATATAGTATTTGTCAAAATAAGTTGTGTACAAATAATGTGCAAATAAAATAATACTATCCAAATGCATAATAAACAGTTGATTACTCATGAATTAGCAGCTAACATGAAAATCAAATTAGTCATTTAAGCAAGTTTTCATATACATCATTATCATTGTCTTCACATGATAATCACTGTTTTCAATTGGGTCACAGTGATTTTTAAGGCACATATGCCTCACACACACCTGTAGTCTTAGTACTTCAGAGGGTGAAACAGGAGGGTCGTGGCTAACCTGGGCTACAAACTGAATTCAAGTCAGCTTGAAGGATGTAACAAGACCCTGTCTCAGAACAAATAAGAACAACAGAAGGCAAGTATGCCTGGATGCTAAGCTCATCTGAACTTCACTGTAAAAGCATGATCAAGTCATTGGCTTCGTTATATAAATATTGGATAATGAATGCTTACTTTAAAATATAATTCTTTTTAGTTATTTTTGTCTTCATTTGTATATTGCACTAAATTTTCAAAAGTTGAGCTTTTATTCATACTGTTGACCTTTATACTCTTGAACATTGAGTGCCTTTTACAGACAAATCATCGTACTATATTACTTTAGACTCCAAACTGAATATGGTTGATGTCGTCAAATAGGAAGTCTTTTTTGTTTGTCTGAATCCAGTTGTCTGAATCTTTTTTTTCTCATTCCCGATTTTGCTATTTTTTATGGAATTAGGCATTCACAGTAACCTCTTGAGAAAATACTACTGCACAAAATCTGTGCAAGCTTAATTCCATTCTTTTATGACTTAAGTTATTTTAGTTTTAACACATTGTTTTTGTTCAAAAACTACTGAACAGAAACAGTATAAATATTGATATTTAAAAGTTATTAATTTTTCCCTGAGGCTGCTACAAAAGGAGCTTAGTGGTAACACAGCTGTAAATACTTTCCATTTTCCTTTTCTATTGGTGTGAGTAGCACATAAGGTGATAAAAGCTCTTTTGCGGGGGAAGGGGTAGGATTATGCTTGTCACATTTCCCATATTTACATTTCTAGAAAATTGTTTATCTCTGGATTTGTGATCAGCAAATATATGCTAATTTCTTAATCCCAAGAATAAGCAAATGTAAGCAAATTAAAATAACATTGCATAGTTTGGATATGTTCCAGATTTCCTGTAAATTCTCATTTTTGTATATTTCTATAACAATATAAAGTTGAAACAAAATATTAAATTATTATGAGTGTTTTAAGTCATTATAATGTAGAAATACAAACTACCATAGAACTGCAAAGATTTGAATTTCTTCATTGTATAGGATACGTTATATGTAAATACAAGATACATCTTATGTAAAACATAGAAAACAGAAACTGAAATCTCAGCATTTTTGCTTTATAATAAAAAATTCTGTGTGCATAAGAAGATTTCAAACATCATAAGAAGGAAAGAGGATGCTTTAGTAGAAAGCTCTAACAGGTAACTTTAAAAAAAATAAGATTTGGAAAATCTTCTCGTTCCTCTCCTCCTTATACTCTTTTACTATAAACTTTCCCTCTCTATGAGAAAGGGAAGCCTCCTGTAGATCTCCCTTGGCTGGCTAGTTAGAGTCCCCTGTGTGTATTTGCAAGTGAAATAATATGATCTTTTGCTTTGTCCTGATTACAGTGCACATAAAAAATCCAACCAGAAATCACAAGGCCAATGAATGGAAGAGAGGAGTGTTTGTCTTTTTTTTTTTTTCAGATCATGTAGACATTATTTTCTGAGGCTATAGTAAAATTCAGTAACGATAGTTTCTTAATGATCATGGCCAATGTGAAATCCAAAACTCTATCAAAGAAACTTTTGAATATTTGTATATGAAACTTCTTTGGTCCACATTATATTTTAAATGGAAGTTTTACTTATCATTTTTTGTTCATTTAAAATATGATTTTCTGAATTATACATATATATTGAGTATTCACACTATATTAAAATATCAAAAGTACATATTTTAATGTTATAACCCTTACTTTGATTTTTGGTTATTGGGGAGCTGTAATACTTTCCAAAATTGTAATTTTAATTTTCAAAGTTGAGTACCATCATCATACATAAATGCTTTTTTTGTGATTCTTGAAATGTCAGACTGACTTCATTTTTTAAAAAAGCATCAACCAACACCTTTATGCACAACTGGTGTCTGTGAACTGGAATTTCAATGGTTTATTATCAAAAGAGATATATCGACCCTTCCTTCATGACCATTACCACATTTAACTACATAGTTGAATTTCTTTACACTGGATTTCTATGTTATAAGGCAAAATACCAAATAAATAAACATTCATATTCTTGATATTCTATAAAATTAATATTTACTGCTTCATTTGGGAACTTGCCTAGGTAAATTGACTTGTTTCTTCTTTCTGTGAAAGTGTGATAGTCAACATAATACTCACAATAATTGCCAATGATCATCAATAAAGTACAAATATAATATTATGTTGGGTGCTTAAAAGAATGCTCTGGGATAAATAATTTATAACAACTATGGTATCTGACCAAAAACTTAGATCATAAATCAAGTTCTGGTTGACTGAAAGCAGCTCCTTTGCCAGTCATTCTGCAAGGTAAAGGAGCCAAAACAAAAAGCTACGAAAACTGGAGGGTTCTGTTGAACCCAAAGCAAATGTTATTCTGGACTGTAACCTGAAAAATTCTTTCTTTGCACTTAGACCAAGGAAAAGAAAACAAAAATTTAAAAAGAATTACATTGTAAATTTAGATATTTTACATATTCTAAGTGCATACATTCATAATTTATTTTAAATTCTTTTTTACTATCACATAATTAGTGAATTGTAACAAAATGTATATGAAGAAAATAAAACTAAACCACTAACAGATGATTAAAATCTTAAAGCATCAAACTAAGTACTAATTTATAGTTAATATTAATATTAATTTCTCAATTTATTTATTTCTTCTAAAAGGAAATTATTTGACAGCTCCAAAAATTCCTGCAGCAGTTGCTGATTTTATATGTTTCTACTTAGGGATGTTCAGGAAATAATGGAAATCAGGAAAATCAAAAAGTGGAAGCTCAGTGAGAAGTCTGAAATCATATAGACACCCTTATTCTTTTCTTTCACTGCTGCTTTTCTTTTAAATTTTTAAACTTAAGAGTTTGACTATGTAAACAATGTTTTACTGTGATTCTCACCTTTCTATCTACATTTTCATCACAGTTGCTAAAATCATCAATTCAAGAAGTTGTTTTCAGACTCATCATTCATCCTTAGGAGAAAACAACATTAATAACAGCAAATCAACCATTTCCCTCTCTCACTTCTTGTATCAAAATGGAACTGCAAAGATGGCAGTACTCATTGGTGCTCTCCCTAAAGGAATCCACGAGGTAGTTTTGTTTTTCCTCTGTGTCTCTTTGTTGGTTTCATATGTAATTTTTACTCTCCAGTGTAAGCATACTTAGCCCTTTCCTGCATAATTGGTAAATATTGCCAAATAATTTCTCAGAAATTTCCTGTAGGTCCTTCTGGTGTTTGACTTTTCTCAGCATAATTTCACAGCTCTGGCCCTGGTTCATTTTGGAGCCCTGCTTATTGTCCTAAGTTATCCCTGAAATAGCATCTGCCTTCTTACATCTAAGATTCAATCGTCTCTTTATCTTCCCTCTCTCCCCTTCCTCCTTTTTTGTGTGTGGTACTGGGGAATGAATCAAGATATATGCAATGAGTTATACCTCCCACATTGTGCCTTTATCTATCCATTTATTCATTTTAAAGGATTTTTAAAAATAATACATGAATCTGTTGACACATTTTAGGAATGCATTATGATCATATTCCTCATTGGGGTCGTCCTTGTATATGATATATCTTGATTCTTATTTTATGCCTATTCCTCTGCTCTCCCTTCAATCCTCCACCCCATATACATAAGCTTTGTTTCTGTTTATTTTCCTTTTTATCATCAATTTTTTCCTCTTCTTTTTTTGACCTTCCTTGCTCCTCCCTGTGCTCTCTCACTTTCGATATTTTCTTCCTATTTCAAAATATTTGTCATACATTGTAAAGCTCATTTACACTTTCAGTTTATCACACTAGAGAAACAATATGGTATTTATACATCTGTGTCTTATTTCACTTATGAGCATGGCCTCCAGATATATCCATTTAGCTATGAATATCTCTGATTTATCATTCCTTGTGGCTGAGTAAAACTCCATTGTAGAAAAACGTAATAAAACAAAGTGTCTTCTCTATCATTCTCCAGTTGATGGGCATTTGGGATGTTACCAAGAATTAGAGTTTCACTACATTGCCCAAGGTGGCCCTGAACTTGTCATTCTCCTGGATCAGACTCACAAACCATAGGAATAACAAACCTTCACCACCACAACTAGACTGAAAATTTTTATGACTTTATCAGTGCACACAGTATGGATTCATATACCCCTTGGCACCCCTGAAATATCTGACTAGATGTAGAAAATAGTTCAGGTCCCAAGTTCAACCCACAGATGATAAGCTATGTCCTAAACAACACTGTTTTCTACCTAAATCTGCAAAAATCTTTTAAGAAAAACTATAACCATTGAGAAAAATAACTATGCCATATTTTGGAATATAAAGTAATTTAAAAGAGTCCTATGTTTCCTTTTAACCCCATTCCCACTCCTAAACTAAAATCCAGAACATCTCTTAGCCAAAGTAATTTTTTAAATAAAATGAAACTATTTAACACACCATAATTATTTACAAACTATAACAGCTAGTATCATTTGAGTTAAATATAATCTGATTGACTTAAAAAATACAAAAAAAAAAAAAAAGAACAAAAAAACATTGCTACAGGGCTGGGGATTTAGCTCAGTGGTTCCAGCGCCTGTCTTGCAAGCTCAAGGACCCGGGTTTGATCCCCGGTAACCATATACCATACTGGGTGTGGAGATTCATGTCCAGCAGCAACCAGTACCACATACCATGGTGCCAGGCATGGTGGCTCACACCTGTAATCCCAGCACTCAGGAGACAGAGGCAGGAGGATTGCTGTAATGTGAGTTTGAGGCTGAGCTCAGGGCCAGCCTGAACCACAAAGTGAGACCTTGTCTCAGAAAACCTAAAACAAACAAACAAACAAACAAACAACAACAACAACAAAATAAACCACTGCTACAAATTATCGCATCTGCGAATTTTTAAAACAAGGTTAGCTCACACTGTTTTTGTTCATTATTAATATTCTTTGGTTGTAGCACAGAGGAAAAATAAATAGTGTATCTGAAGTCTTCTATTTACACTATATCTGGATGTCTATTGTGGTGCTTCAGTAAAATTTTTCAGAATATAATCTTTCTTAAAGTAGTTGACATTTCTGTTATGAACATAGATATCTATCACTCTTGTCTGACTATTCCATACATTGTCTCAGGCTTATTTATTTTTAAATAATTATTTATACTTATATTTTATAGCTATATTTTAGCTTTTAGCATCTTTGAAGGCATTTACTAAATGGGCAGTTCTCAAAGCAAAATACAGAAATGTTATAATAGAAGTAATAATATCCAGTCTATGACATCAGCCTACAGACAGACACAAGCTGAAAATAATGGATAAAAGCCTCTCTATGCAAAACTAAGCAGGGGTAGTATGATGGCTCATCTTGACTGTCAACTTTGCTGGACTGAGATATGCCTAAGAGATCAGCAAAATATACTTCTGCCTAGACACAGACAGAATACAGAAACTCAACCTAACAAACATAAGGTATTCAAGAGAAACAAATTTAAAGGGAAAATAAATATTGATAAACAATTACACTAAGAGCAAAGAAAGAACTAGGTTTAAAAAAAAAAAAAGTAACTTTCCACCTCATAGAAGTAGAAAAACCTAAGCCCAACGTCAGCACAGGGAGAAAAAGCATAAACTTCATAACATAAATAAATACAATAGAAACTTGAAAAATAACAGAAATGATAAATGAAACTAAAATTTGATTTATTAAAAGAATACACTAAGAAAAAAGGTAAGGTTATGGAACATAAGATTAGCAATGAAAGTGATGAAATGCAACTGATAGCAAAGCAAATAAAAGATCATAATTCTATGAAAACAAAATATTTGAAAAAATTGGACAGCATAGAACTTGTTGAATTCCAAAAAGAATAAAACCCTAAAAGGAATGATAAAAACATAAGAAATCTGAATAGGCAGTGAATAAGGACATGGAAGCAACAACACATTGCAAGAGAGAAAACTCCAGAAATTCTACTCAACATTTGAAGAATTATTATCAACATGTCTTAAAGTCTTCTTTTTCAAGAAGAGAGAATATTTTCAAACTAATCTGAGAAGGTTGATATCAGTCAGATATAAAGACGAACAAGAACAGTGGAAAATAATAATATAGACATAGTCTCTGTGATGAATAGACAGATGGGAAAATACTTTTAAAATATTAGCAAGTCTTATTCAATAGTATAATAAAAAATCTCATGCACTGTGATGAACTGATATTTATACATATCATTTAAGGACAGCTCATATATGGGATCAATAAATTTGTTTCACCAGCATAACAGAATACAGAAACATAACCAGATGATCCTTGCACCACAGGCAGAGACAACATTTTATAAAAATTCAACATATTTTCATGGTGAAAACTTTCATCATGAAATGAGAAATAAAAAGAACATACCTCAGTAGTATAAAAGCAAATATGACAAATTGCAAACATCATCATACCAGTGAAGAGGATGAAGTCTCTGGTCCAAGGTTAGGGTCACCATAATGGTGTCTACTTTCATCACTTCTATTTAATATTAGATGAACTGGGGCTTTATATCTATTAGGTAATACATACATACATACATACATACATATATCTATATCTATATCTATACATACACATATATATAGCAGGAAATTAAAAATGAAACAATTTCTATTTTGAGATGACATGACAACCCTAAAATCTCCACAAAATGTTTAGAGCTAATAAATAAATTTAGCTATGTTCTAGGATCAAAGAAAAAACCAGAAATGTTTCTCTAGATGAACATGTACTAATCAAAATAAATCAATGAGTAAATTCCACCTACAATAAATCAATAATATGAAATGTTAAAAAATAAATGTAATCAGAGAGGTAATAAATTTGCATAGTAAAACTGTAAAGTATTGAAAATGTGTAGAGTCACACATTTTGGAAATGGAAAGATATCTGTTGTGTATGGGCTATAAGCATTAATATTGTAAAATGTGTTCACTAAACATAGCAGTCTACGCATTAACTGAAATCTCTATCAAAATACCCATCATTTATCTTCGCATAAAAATGCATTCTAAAACTTGCACGGCACAAAAAACACTTAATCACATCTCCCAACATCAAACTGTATTTTAAAGCAACAATATAAATAAACAGAAATTACATTACACCAGATACGTAGGCCTACACACACACACACACACACACACACACACACATACACATATGTATGGAGAGAGAGAGAGAAAGAGAGAGTGAGAGAGAGAGAGAGAGAGAGATTTTACAAATAATGTAAATGCCCACTAGTATTAATTGATGAAGGAAACGACATGTAGGACTGGACATATATAGACATATGAAGCAGAATATTATTCATTTTTGTGAAACGAAACTAATCTTTGTTCTTGTGATGTCAAAGGTATTACGCTAAGTGAAATAAGTCAGAGACCAGAAGACTAAACTGTTTTCCATGACGTGTAGAACCTCCCGTGGGGAATTCACTGAGAGAAACTAGGATGCCTGATAGCCACATGCCTTAGCTCCTTCCTCCACTGAGACACAGCACCTGAGGCTAACGATTTAAAAATGGATTCATTTATTTTGCCTATTGTTGTGCCTTTAGTCCTTACTTGGCCAGCTCCATACTAGGTAGTAAAAAGGCGGAGAAAGCTGCCCATGGTTACCCGGAAGCAGAGCAGAGAACCAAGGCATAAGATGGGAGATAACCCTTCCGGTCCCGAGCCAGCGAATCCTTTCTTTTGAGCAGACTCCATTTCCCTAGTCAGCTATATCCTCAGTTATATTCCGGAAACCAGGCCCTGTTAGCTCATGAGGTATTTGAAGGACGTTCTCAGTCTAAATGATAACACCAGTGACGCTGGGAGAGTGGGTAGATGATGATCAAAGAGTTATAAACTTCTATTTGCCCTCAGTTATAAGATGAATAAGCTTTGGAGCCCAGGTACTCATCATGGCTCAACATTCTGACCATACCCTATAAACGTTCTCAGAATGTCCTACACAGTGATACTGTGAGGCACGATGTCAGAATTATATGTGCAAAGCACATAGACAGAATCAGCGGCAATTCACTGGCTTTTATTATCCTTAGCAGTGGTAGAAGTACTGCAAGGTCACAAAAAGTCATAGCGCCCTTATCAGCTCCACACTCATCTTTTTTACAGCGCTTTCCACTTGATAGGCCCCGTGTAAGATGGTCATATCCTGAGGCTCTTAAATTTTAATCACTGCTGATGAATTCCACAGCACAGGAGCTGCTCTGAAGGCAGCTTTTGGAAAGGAGACTCAACTTTCGCTAGTGGTTGGAAGTGGATAAATTAATTTATCTTTTCATCTCGGGTGAGCCCTTGGAGGAAATCATTATCATAAAACATTGTAAATCTATAGACTTGCCAGCTTTTGCCCTGCAGAGTCTCGGGACTTGAGTAAATATGGAGATTTAGAGATTTACTGCCTTTTGCTTTGAAGAGGTGATTTCCCTTGGTAGAGAAAGACGGACATGGCAATAGGAAAAAAAAAAAAAAAATCTTGCTTTAACTTTGAACCTGAACCAGCTTTGAAATACATATATCTCTTTACCAGGCTAGCTTTCACAGCTGCAGAGCCATCTTTATTAAATTACAATATTAAACTTTAGAGCAAAGATGAGCTGAGGGAGAAGATCTTACTCAATATATGCACCCATCATGAATCAACATTAAAGACTGTGAATCATTATCAGCATTTCCTCCGAGGCCTGATGAGACAGAGAAACATCATTAGGGTACATTGTGAAACCAGGAAATTGAAAATGGAAAGTAAAAATAACTATTCATTCTGAAAGTCAAAGGTTGCACTTGTTTGTAACAAGCAAAAAAAGTTACTAAGAAAATATTTTGAGTGAGATTATGAGAATAATTATCAGGATCTTTATGTAAACCTATCACAGGGTACACACAATTAAAATCATTATGCATCCTTTATATATACTTATTGTCTTTTAATTCAATAAAATCATTTTCTAAGCATTTGAAAGAATGTCTGAAGAGGACATTTATTTGCTTAAGAGTGTGAATCTTTATGTTAAGAAAATTTCCACCTGAAACCGATTATGCAGAATAGCACACCATAATAAAGTGAGATACAGGTTCAACGGGTATCCTGTAAATAGAACAAGTATATGTAAGTAAGTTTTAAAAATCGCATACTGATTGCTTAGAAGTGGAAAACTTTGCAGTGTAGAATAGGTTGACATATGCTTATACACACACACACACACACACACACACACACGGCACATATGTGTGCCTCTGTGTTTCTGTGTGTGTGAGAGAGAGTAAGATAAAGACTGAAAGAGATAGAATCAGAGACAGGGAGGCTGAGAGGCTGTGTGGATCGACACATGAACCAACACAGCCAATTTTGTTGCTGTTGAACAGAGTTCGAGCCATTTTCTTGTGGTATGAAATGCCCTCTCTCTTTTTTTCTTTTCTAACTTAGTATCATCAGAAAAACAAAACAAAACTGAATACTGATTTAAGTGTGTAGTAGAATCAATGACCCTCTAGAAAGGGTAAAAAAATCGAAAATTAGTAAAGCATGAAACTTCCTAAAAGTGCCCATTAAGAAAAGAATCTGGCTGACAACAATATCTATAGTGGCGGCTGGAAGAATGGTTCCGAATACATATTTGGTGTTTTTAACACTATCATTAATGTACTGCTGTGTCATTTTTAATCTTAACTCTCTTCCAGGTGGGTTAGAGTCCCTGTGCTGTGGATGTGCCCACATTTTTAGCAGAGCCTTCTCCCCACGTGTCTCGTCCATTGCCGCCCTTTGCGCTCTGCGGAATACTTCCAGGTCCTGTAACCAGCCAGGGGATCAGTCCTGGAAGTTTACAGGAAGGAGTCTTTGTTATGCCTCGGAAGCTCTCTTGTACCGTTTAATTTAGCAACTAAGTGATCAACATCGTAGTAGTCTTTGTTATGATTTTAAAAGCAAAGGAAAGGTGTGCAAAATTTAGCAATCATGATTCTCTTTTCCTGCTTTCTTTTACTCCTTTTTTTAAAAAA